>CAODLS010731204.1:0-29866 GCA_948243855.1 Flueggea neowawraea
TAATTTTGTATTTTTATGAAAGGAAAAATAAATTTTCTTGTCTTAAATGAACACAAATTATGAAACTGTTTTGGTAGTTTATCAAAATATCCTAAAAATAAAGACAATTTTATAATCTATATCAATTCAAGACAAAAAAAAATTATTTTAAGTTAAGACACTAAACATTTCGCTTGATGGAATCATAACTCGTCATTGTTCTTCAACATCCCACAAATAACTTGTCGCTTGTTGTTTCATATGTGTTGGAAAAAGCGGTCCACCCATGACGGGTGAACTGAACTCGGCGGATCAAGGTGTGAACCGAGACTGTAGACCGAGACCAATTGGCGAGCCCAATTGATATGGGCCCGTATGACCCATGTGCTCAGCCCATTGGGCCCAAAGCCCATTTAAGGGCTTATATAAAATGGAAATGAAAGAATGAAAAATTCATTCTTTCCATCCCACTAAAACGTGAGAGAGAGAGGAAAGGAAGAAGAAAGCTCTTCTTCCACTATGCCACCTCTCTCCTTCCTCAACTTGATCCTCTTTCGTCGATGGTCTCGATCCATGGTGGCATCTAGGCTGCGAAACAGACGAGCATTCTCGTCGACAACCCAACCGTGGTTTGCTCGCGAGACCAACATCAAATCCGATCCTGACCAAAAGTCTTCCGCTGCTGGTTGGATTGCACATCTACTGGAATCGAGGTATGTAACTCGAACCTACTATTATATACTGTTTATTTGTTAAACCGGTAGCAAGATTCATTCAGTAAGAAATAGAAACAACTTAGTCAATCGACTTAAATTTAAACAAGCTCTATGTTTTTTAATGTACACACAAGAGTAAAAAAGAATTACAACACCAAATATAATGAAAATATCATTTTAAATGTTTTTTTTATAATCTAATCATAAAACAAGTGCAAAACGTAAGCAAGACGTGTACAACACCTAAGAGATATAAAATGACATTTAAAATGTTCTATTGTAATCTAGTCACAGCACGAGTACAAACGTGCCTACAATGTGTACGCTAGCAAAAACACATAAATGCCATTAAAAATGATTTTTTTTGGTCTAGTTACAAAAGAGTACAGGATGTACAAAAACATTTACAATGCTAAAAGTACATAAAAACAGTTCGTTAGAAAAATGGTCTGCCTATGATGAGTTAAGTTAAACCTGTCCCAGACAATGTGAGAACCGTGATTGTGGGTCGAATTCAATTAGATGAGTCGTAACTGAATTTGTAAAAGATGGGCTTCTTATGTGTATAGGAGGCCCACCTAACACTTCTATAAATAGAGTTAATTATGTGGTATGTCTAAATTAACATTTAGATTTGGACAAATAGAACCCATAGTTTAGTAATTAAGTTAATGTTAAATTTTTAAGTGTTAATTGTTAATATATCAATTGTTTGAATTTTCTTTTGACAAATGCCAGATTTATTACGTATATAGGCCAAAATATCGTGAGTTTTAACTTTTATTTTTCGATCTATTTTCTCTCTCCTCAATTAAACAACCAGATCTCTCTCTTTCTCTTTCTCTCTCTTCTCCCTCTGTTCTCTCCCCTTTATGTCTGTCACTCCTCTCTCTTTTCTCCCTGTCGTTGCATATGTCTCCTCTCTGTCCAGATTTGAAGTTACAAGCCCTTGTTCCTCTGTCGTCCCTCACCTCCCTCTCTTTCTCCTTTTCTCTCTTTCCTCTGTTGTGCCTCGTTTCAGCAGTGTAGACGCGATTTGGATTCGATCCGCGTCGACACCTAACAAAGAGAGAGAGAGAGAGAACATAATCGATGGCTTGTGATGTGACCGACGGAAATGGTGGCGAGTGGCGGGACTGGTGGTGCGAGATTGGGAGGTAGGACAACCACAGCGCTGCTGTGGCGTGGCTGAAACCCTAGCATGACAGTTGCAGAAATGCTAGGTTTTCAATTTTTTTAAATCACATAAATGCCATTGGTTTAAAAAAAATCAAAAAATCCTTTCTATTCATTTGTGATTTGAAAAAAAAAAACACTTTCATTGTGTTTGTTGAATTTTATTAATTTTCTGCGGGGGTGACTTTATTGAATTATATTCATTTTATATAGGGACAAATACATTTGGATATACGGGTATACATTTTGGAGACTTGCGGATATATTTGGAGACTAAAACATTATATAAAAATCATAATTTGGATACATTTAGATATTACAAAAATTATAATAAAATTAATTTTTGCTAAATAAAACAAAATAAAACTAATAAACATAAATAATTAAACTTAATTTAAGAAATACAAAATATTACACAAAATTATATAAAAATTGAAATTTGGATACATTTGAATACTATAAGAAAATTATAAAAAATTTAGATTTGGATACATTTTGGGGACTATCAAAAAAATTTGTAAAAATTATATTAAAAATTATAATTTGGAGGCATTTAATTTAAAAAATATTATATAAAAAAATTATTAAATCGAATTTTATATAAAAACAATTGTGATTTGGAGACATTTGGATACATCTGGATACTTTCTGAAACATCAGATTTTTTCCCTTTGGAATTTATCTTTTTATCAAAAAAATCAATTTCTCGCAAAAATATAGTGTTTTTTTGGAAAAATATTTCAAATTCTCAGTTAATTAAAAGTGCTAATTATATAGTATGTCAATTTTTGTTCCATGATTTTTAAAAATAACACCACATTTTTAAATACTGCAGTAATGTCATTTTTTAAGTTTAGTTTTTAAGAATATCATGATTTTGAAACAAGGTTTTAAAAATGCCAAGTTAATTTTTATATAAATTTTAATTTTTCGTTTTATTTTTGAAAATTTTCCTCTCTCTTCAATTTTCTCTCACTTCAATTTCTCTCTCACTCTCTCTCCACCCTAAACCCTTGCCAGTAGCCACCACCCAAACCCTATCTACCCCACTCCTCTCTCCCTTCTGCCACCACATCGCCTCTCTCTCTCTCTCTCTCTCTTCCACGCGCTCCTTACCCTACAACCTTTCTTTGTCTTCCACCATTCTTCTCTGTCGATCTGTCTTCGTGTTCTCTCCTCTGTCACTCCTCTCCATCGATTTCTCTCTCTCTCTCTCTCTCTCTCTCTCGTTGTCGATCGTTGTCGCTCGTCTTTCCCGTCGCTCGTCGTCGATCATAGAAGATGCGTCACTGCTGGAGAGCGTCTGGGAGGATGTGTCCCGACTGGATAGAGGTGGCGACGTGCGTATATGGCGGGTGCGAGCTTAAAGGTGGCGGCTAGGGTTTCCTAACCCTAGCTGCTCCCTTCTTTCCCTTTTTCCAAAACTAGCCCTGCCTTTGATTAGTTTTATAAAAATACCATTGGTTCAGATTTGTTTTGTTTGTTTTTAATGTTGTTACACTTATTGTTTTAAAATTCATTTTATCATTTAGAAAAACATTGTGAACCATTTAAAATTATTCACAATGGTTCACAACAATGTAAACTATTTTTGTGAACCATTGTGAACGTCGAAAATTAAAAAAAATAGAATTAAAAAACTATACACTCTATTTTGTGAACCGTTTAAAATGGTTCACAATAATGTACTATATATTGTCCACTATTGTGAACCATTGTGAATATCAAAATTGACCATAATTTCTTAAAAAAATGCCACTGGTTTCAGATTTAATTGTGTTTATTTAATTTTTTTATATTGCAGTTGGGAAACCGTTGTAAACTGTTGTGAACGTCAAAATTGACCCTAAAAAATATTTTTTGAGGGTAAAATTAGTTTAAAATTTCTTTAAAATATTTAAAAGATTTCATTTAGACTTTTTAAAAAATAAGAATTATGTGAACCATTGTGAACTGTTGTGAATCTTTTAAAATATGTATTGTGTAAACCAAAAAAAACTACCACACATGTGAACTATTGTGAACAAATTTTTTTTGATAAAATTGAATTTTTTAAACAAAATAATTAAATAAAAAATCATTTACACTTTTTTGAAAAATATGAACTGTGTATTCTATATGTGAACCATTGTGAACAGTTGTGAACCAAAAAAAATAAAATCTGGACTAAAAATATTTTTTATTTAAAAAATACAATTTCTCATAAAAAAATCAATTTCTCGAGAAAAAAATCAAATTTTCACGAAAATTCGGCAATTTCTCGCATGCTTTTCCAAAAATGGCATTTTGGAGATTGGTCTCTTCCTTGTTTCTATTTTTAGAAACAGGTTTCCTGTTGTGACAAAATTAGAAAATGACATTTTATTTTAGTATAAATGTCTACTTTTCCCCAATTAAAAATATGGTATTCTTGCAAGATGTTTCAAACATGTTTTTATTTGTCAAAATATATTTGGTGTATGGAAAAACCAAATTCTAAATTTTAATTTCGTATACTTGTTAAATTTTCCCTTATAAATAAGTTCATTTTTAAATCTTGATTACGGTTAAAAATTACAGGTAGCCTCTTTAGACATAACATTCACATATCATTCTCTCTACAATGAGAGAGAGGTCATCGACCTCATAAGAGAGAAGAGGAGTGTTCTCTTCTTCAATCCTGCAACATGAAGAACTTCATGCAACATCTAAATTGCGAAAAAGACTTGCATTCTCATCTATCATGGTGTGCTTTGCAAGACCCACATATAGATGGATTTAGTAGTCAAATCGCTTCTCTTAGTTCATTCGATGTGTGTTATTATATAAAATACCTTCTCATTTATAAAAAAGCACAAATGTCGGAATCTATATACAAAAAGTGCACAACATAACTACATAACGTGGACAACACTAGATATACTGACAATATCATTTTACAAAACAAACACAAAATGTGTACAAATGTATACAACATTATTTAAAAAATAGTTGAATAAAGCCTATAAATCTGATTTCTTTCGATTTTGATATTTGAAATTGATTTTTTCTTAAAGAAAGAATGTGTGTTAAACTTTATATTTTAAGGAGACTCTTTCAAAATTATGTTTTTTATTTACAAATGGAAGGACTCACTGACGTTGTAAATTAAAAGGAAAAAAATGGACCAAAAACATGACCTTGCTCGAAGAAAGGGACTAAACTAAAGTTTCATTAAATTTTTTCTTCCCATATATGCATGACCCGTACTTAAATAAATCTCCGCATTCATGCAATGAAATTTTATTATTTTCTGGCACCATTCATACCAGAAAAAAACTCTCCCCCATTCATAGGCCAATGTCACCATCTTTTTCCCTAATTGTTCCTAATAATGTGTTACCCTTTTTCAAATTTTGTTCCTTTTTTTTTTGGTCCAAAAGAGGAAATTTCATTGAACAAAGTGAAGATGACAATGAGTATAAGATCCAGTACAATTTGAAGACAAACAAACCAGTAAAATAAAATATTACAAGAATTAGCTTAAAAAGAATGGCTTTGATAAGCTCATGAGAAGTGGCAAAGTTATGAGACCGGATAGTATTTCAGTTCGGCTCTTTTCAACCGAAATCCTATTTGACCCAATGGAGATCTACATGCCGAGCACCGCTTGTCCGCCATTGGTAAGGAGCAGATCTGGAGTCTCATAATTTCTCTCGATTCTATAGTCTTTTAAAAGATAATACATATATATAATTTATTTATGATTTATTTAGGATAGCACTTGCCGAAGCCGCCAAAAAGTGGAAGAAACCACTTACGACTCTCAAGGGAAAAGAGGGACGAGAGGTTTTTTTGATGAATTGCTAAATTTTGTTCCTTATTACGAACGTAGGAATTTACTTGCAATGTCAAATGACTCATTTTCCATTTAGGCAACCTCCTGGTGACACTTGTCCTATAAATATGTTAGATTTTAAATTCAAGTTGCATCACTATGAAAATATATGGGATGACAACAAATAACTTTATAAAATTAATAAGATGGAGAAGTCAATTTTAGAATTACGTCTACGGAATATATTTTAGCAACGCCGTAATTTTTCTGGCGTTACGATTCATTAACAAAAACGAAATGAAAGCAACGCCATGCAGATAGTGATCTGGTGGCTCCCTCTGCTTGCCTCACCAGATTTCAATGTGCTTCACTAAAATTGATGCGTGATATAAAATTATTTCCCCTAATTACATTTGCACGTCCAAGATTTTGAATTATAATTTGTTCTGGCTGAATTTAAGAAAAATTAGAAAAAAAATTGATACACTAATTGCACAAACAAAAATTGAGTGCAACATCTTTCTAACATAATTTTACAATATGATGAGTTTACATCTTTTCTGTCAACTTTACAATCTCAACAATAAATTTATAAATGATCTACTTATCAAAAAAAATTACAATAATCTTCGATTTTGTTTTTCTATTTATAGTGCAATTTGTATCCAAAATTATAGATGAAATTACATACTTTGCCCAGAAAAGAAAAACAAAAAAAGCATTCTTCGTTGTTTTGTTTTCCAAATTACAGGCAGGTTGGACAGGAAAATTTTGACCATTGCAGCATCCAAACTACAGTTATCAGAAGCATCGATCGGTTCTTGACGGCAACTCCTCCACATCCTCCCTGCCAACATAAGACAACATGTATGTTAACATCATAATTATTATATTTATGCACAATGAGAAAATCAGGTAATCATCATCATATACGTCGAAACCAAACTCTCGAGCATGGAGACACTTGTAGTATCAGATATTACATGCATATGCTGGAAAAAGTGAAAGAACAAGAAAAGGAAGACGAAGAAGAAGTAAATGGAAAGTATAGAAAGAAAAGAAGGAGCTCCCTTCAGTCCAATGGGTGGGTAAAGCATGGGGAAGGAGTTGCTCCCGCACCATGCACTTGGCCATGCTTAACATTCTTCTTCTTCTTCATGAAAATGATTAAGCAGTGCCGAAATGCATGAGATGGCAGCTCTTGCCGCTTCTCAACCCTCCGTATTGGACGGAAAAGGAGCTTCTTCTTTCATTAATTATTCTTATTACAAACCCTTCTCAAATTTCTCCCTCTCTCTATCTCCCACGAAAGGTTCTTTTGGGAATTATCAGATGTGCACTTTGATTTCAATATGAGATGTCTATTTAAATGCATACTGAAGTTCCTGTAGATGATGGCTATACATTTTTTTAAATAAATAAAAATTAGCGTATTACATTTAAATTATTCTTTTTTCCAATTGCTTTTTAACTCTTCTCTTCAAAAAAAAATTTGCTTTTAACTCTTTTTTTATATTATTTGTGCTTTTATTCGATTTAGTGACAACTCAAAAGAACATTTTGCGTGTGAATGTGTTCTTACCACAAGTTTGAAGTCAATCTAATCAGAGAGGGAACATTTGATCATTTTATTAAGAGGTCGTTCGTACTTTTCTTTATTATTTATTTATTTATTTAGCTCCTATGAGGTGGTATAGCGGTAGGCGCTCTGGTTTGTGCACTTGGAGATCAAGGTTCGAGACTTAGCATCTCTCTTAATTTTCGGGGTAAGTCTCCGATTATTTCCGTGAGTTTATCTCGCTGTTGCTTTTAGCGGGTATTGTAGTGACTGATGACCCCAACTATCGCTGTTTAAAGGGACATTCCAGGGCAGAGAGTAAATATCTGCATGATCACGTTCAGCATGAGTAGTGTCACTATTGATAATCCACAACTCCCCTTTTTATTGACAAAAAAAATTATTTATTTATTTATTTATTTTATTTTGACAATATATATATATATATATATATATATATAAGGTTCCTAATTTTTCCTGAGGATTTTTCTTTCACATAATATATATTTGATGTATTTTTAGTTTAATTTCATTTTCTTTATATATATATATATATATAAAAGGTTCCTAATTTTTCCTGAGGATTTTTCTTTCACATAATATATATTTGATGTATTTTTAGTTTAATTTCATTTTCCTTTTGGTTATATTAGATATTTATATTTAACTCATACTGTAATTTTTGAAAAAAAAACTTAAAATCTTATCTTTATAATAATAATTATTATTATTTTCGTAAAAAACCCTTGATTAATTAGTATAGAAAGGTTATGTATTCCCATTATTGTTTCCTATCGCGTTATAAAATTATCGTTCCTCTATATAAGTCATACTAGGAGTTAAAGTATGAAATCTCTTGTTGAACTAGAATATTTTAGGGATCAATTCCTGCATAATGCTCTCGTTTGGTTTATTCATAACGTTAAATAGTTTAATTTGCAAATGAACATGTACGCCTCAATTTAAATTTAATTTCTATTCTTTAAATCACAATTTTTTTTTTGTAAAAGATAAAAAGAAAAAGAAAATTTCGTAACTCATCAAAACAAAAAGAAAGAAAGAAAGAAGATTTCATTAAAGAGGTGAAAAAACAAATAATTTTTATTTACAATTTACTGTTTTTAGAGTTTGTTAGCATGTTAAGAGCTTGTTTGAAAAGTGTAAGATTTAATAAATAACACGTAAAAGATGACAGATTTTTGAATAGTTTGTACTTATTTGCTTCAAAATTCGAATGATTAATTTCTAGAGGAAATATAATTTAAGAAACTTTCTTATTTTGACCTTACATTTACTTCAAACCAAATATTAACATTTGTACTATTTTCAAGGAAGTTAAAATAAAGAGAATGACACGATTTTGAAAAAAAAAATACTACATAATTTATGTTATTTTTATGTTAAATGCTATAATCGTATTTTCCTTGGATTTATTTTTGTGGAAGCTTCATTGCCAGCTTTAAAAGTTAGATTAAGAATAGGTCAATGATGTTCAGTGGCATCAAAATTTGGAGTGCTTACACAATGACGCGTAAATCAAAATTGTTAAACTAAAAGGAGCTCTCATGGAGCTTAATTATTATAAGAACTATTATTTTTATTTGAAATCTTTACTCCTTTGGACAAACAAACCAAACAAATTAATAAGAAGACCTTTTCGACGATTATCTATAATGTGGTTAATTTTTATGAAACATTTTTTTTTGGGTCAAGAATTTTTATGAAACAATTTGGTTATATGGAGTGCCATAATGAAAATTATAGTTTAGTGTTGCTATTTATGATCATCAGTAAATTGATTTTTTGGTTCAAAATAACTTGTTAATCTCATTTTTTTCCGAATTTTACTTTGAAATGAATTAGTACGTAATATAATTTTTTTCTTCATGTTCCAAAAATATAGTAAAGCTTGTTTGAAATTATAGGTAAATTAGTTTTACCTTCGGATGTTATCCTTGGATGCTATAAATATATTTTTATTTTCTTATAAATATTCAAAATTGTAATAAAAAGTTGTTCCAATTTTTAAAAATATGAAAATATAAAATTATATGAATATAAATATCACATAACTGCAAAAAATAATAATAATCTCATATCAAATTTAAAAGTATTCTTTTTACATAATATTTTAAATATTTAGACTATATTCTATTTGGATATTCAAAAAAATGAATAAAATATTTATTGCTTATGATGAACCTACTTATTAGAGAAATATAATACCAAATGCCAGCTATATAAAGTGCCAAAATTTAATTTTAAACTCAATTTATTCAGCTTTCTTATATATATATATATTGTTAATTTTAAGATAATTTCCTTAAATACCTCTTGAGAAAAGTTTAAATCTTTCAAATGTCCTTGGTTTTACTAACAGCACATAATTGATATCGTAGAATTAATAAAAAGCAATAAAACATTACTCCATAATTACCTTCCTAAAAATTAAGAAACAAAAACTACAAGTAGAGATAGGGGCATAAAACAAAAACCCAGGTTATATATTATTGGAAAGAGGTGCCAAAAGTAATAATATATAATTAATGATCCGTCAATCTCTAATTTTCGCTTAAATATCAGACTTAATTATATTTTGACTGAATTTGGAAGATAAACAATTAGTTAGAAACTAAACTATCTGAATTGTTGAAAGAAAAAAAAATCCAGTGTTTCAACTAGTTTTTGGGTGAAATTGAACAAGATTATCTGGAAGAGTACGTAATGGGTACAAGATACTATTCGAATGAGATCACAAGACTGAGCAACTGAAAGGTTTTGTGAGCAGTCTCAATACGGCAAAGTTAAAGAAGTGAAGAGGTGTCGTCTTACTCTTGGATACGAAGTCATACAAGTACATTTGTTTGAGTTACGAGGAAGCTTGGAAGTGTGAATCTAGTATTTGTCTTCGCTTTCTTATCATTATATTCTCTTCCAGTATACTTTCTAACGATTGGATTCTCTGATTCTCTTCCCAAATACTCGCTGTGTTATTTGATGTGCGTTGTGTAGATTCATGTTTATATCCGTGGAATAGATGTGTTCCGCTGTTGATTTATTTGGAAAAGACTGGACGTATGATTCTTTTTTAATCACCGATAGCTAGATATCTTTTAATATTTGGCTAATTTAAATTTAAATTAGATAAAATTTATATAACAGCTAAATTTTCTATTATGAGTTTTAAAACTTCTATCTACCTAAAAAATTGAATTCAAAATCTCTAGTTAAAAGAGGAGAAACTTTTATCTTTCTGTCACGGTTTTCAATGATTGGACATATACGATTTTCATTCATGTATATAACTAGTGAGTTCTATAGTTGATACCTTCTAGTTTGAGGTAGTTTGAGTTGTAGCGTAACGATTTTTTGTTGATTGTGATACTAACTTGTGTGTTATTGTTTTACCTTTTTATTCTTTTGATATGGAGATACAAAGATCAAATTAAAATTGATTAATTGGAAATATTTGAGATTGCGTAATTAACAACGTTTATGAAGGCCGGAGATTTTGATGAGAAAGTTTGAAATTGAAAATTAATGCTTCAAATCAGTAGACATTCATTCTTCTCGGCTAGTCCAAACTTAAACTGGAGTGACAATTCTCGAAGGAATGCAAAAGGTAACTCTAAATCATGAAAACAAACTCTTAAATCGGGTTCCGTTCCCATTTATGACAGAATTTGCGAAATCTCAAAGCATAAAAATTGTAAATTTATGTGTTTTATAAATATTTGTGAAAGAGTTTAGGCTAATTCTATACTATTATTTCACAATTTTAGTTGAAAAACTGTAAACTGTTTGGTTTATACAGTGTCATTGAACAGAGTCTGTTTTGAGGACAACTTATATAATGAATCTTAAAGGCGAGACTCTTCGTAAAAGGGTCTTTATTTGGTGGTGTTGTGGTCTCTTGCAACCAAACAAAGACCTCTTGCACTAAAATTGTAGTTAGTGGAGAGTAGAAATCGCTCCCACACAAAGAGTGTTTTGACCATTAATGTAAGCGAGCATAAATAATATAATAATTGGCGCTGGGTGCTAAACAATAAAAAGTAATTTGATGAAAATAACAAATGAAATTCACAACACCTGAAAATTAAATAAGAAACAACCTTAGTCTATATGGTAACTATCACTATTGGAACTACACTTCTCACTAGAATGGAAATTATGTGATTAATCATTCAAGTAATTTGTTTTCGTAGTTGTTGGATTTGGAGAGTTTTGCGACAAACTGTATTGGGCGTGGCCTAGTGAATGAAAATACAAATGCGACGCCTAACACTACATTTTAACCCTAAAATTAATATATGTGTTATGAGTTTTTGTCACTTAGATATACTTCACACACCCTAAAATTATTAGATGTGAGATTCCTTTTATTCATACTTACATATCCAACAATCTTCTCCTCAATTGTGAATGTCCTCCACATTGGTCTTATACTTACTACCCTTACAACGGAAACCGCTTTGAGCACTTACAAAAATTTTCTTGGTCTTCTTTGAGTACTAATGTGGAAAATTTCCCCCAAGAGCTTTTTCCTACTAGTTGGTCTTGCTCCACTAGACATAGGCTTCACCAAAGACACCACAACTCTTCACCACACTCGTATTTCGTACGATTCGAGTGTTTCATAAGACGAAATCCCACCCAATCAATTTTGGAGAGGATTCATCTTCGGAGAAAAAAAATTTAAACACATAACTGCTTATCTTTTTCAGGTGAATCATCCCTACTTAGGGTGTCCACGGTGGCGGAACCAGAAAATTAGGTTTGGGGGAGCCAGATGTAACAGAAAAATTTACACAACTATCTAAATAAACAAAATATATTTGCAAAAGTATACATGAAAGCAAAGTTTTCTTTGTCAAACATCCTAAAGATATACCAAAAATATACAAAATAAAAACAAAAGGATGTTTTGGTAAACGAAACAAGTAAAAAAAAATACAAAAGAAAAGCTCATTTTGTAAATAATTTCAACTTTTACCATACAAAAAATCTAAAAAATAGCTCATTCTTGGGGAAAATTACACGATGTTCCAAGTAAAAGTTTTATGGTTTGCGAATATGCTAGCATCACCGTTTTATTTACGCCAATATAAGATTGTGAAACTAATTTCACATATGCCAAGTTATATGTGTTTTATTGCGAAGTCTCTCTGCCTCTCTTTTCTCTTCCTTCTCCTTTTTATGCCGCTACCATCACCTTCTCCTCTAGTCTCCTCTTTATTCTCTTCCTTCGTCCACGCTGACACCACCATCTCCTCTTCCAGTCTCCTCTTTCTTCTTTTCTTTCATCTCTGACGCTGACACCACCACCTCTTCCTCCAGTCTCCTCTTTCTGCCATGATTTTAGTTGGAGTGATGGCGGAGAGGAGAGATTGACGATGTCGAAGACGATCTCTCATCTCTGTTATCAAATTCATCCTCGCTCTTTCCCTCTCAACGAGTTTCGCAATCGACAATGGATATGAGAAAGAACATGTCGACAACTTTGACGGCGATGAGAGAGATTGCGGCATCCACTTCGACGCAATGAGAGAGATTGGATAGATCTAATGTCCAAAAAAATTGTGCGTTTAGCACCAAAATTTTGAAATTTGGTTTGGTGGACATACGGTGGACAGAAATGTCCAGCTAAGTATACTTATTGCCCACCTAAATTAATAAGATCTTATTGTTAAATATAACAAATTTATAGATGGTGTACAATAGTGGACCAAATGGACATCTATTGTCCACTTATATATATATACTTCTCTGAAAAATTAAATAATACAAAATTTATTAAGTTAATTAGTTAAAAACTCATTTTATACACTTATTTTTCACCGTTTAAATATTATTTGTACAACCTAAATCAATTAAAAAATAAATTAATATATTGAATGAATTTAAAACTTATTTTATCAATTATTTATATACCTATTGTAAATTTGTGTACATCAATTATCTATTTTATATACCTATTGTAAATTTATGAACACTTATTGTAATCTATGAACATTAATCTATAAACGATTTTTTTTTCTACGAAGTGGAGCTAGAACATCTAAGTTCCTGTGATATGTGATTGTCCGTTTCTTTTTGGCAGTGTTTTTGAATAGACACATCAATCCCCAGAATTAAAGGACAACACGTCTGCAACAAGTACTGGGCCTTCTTTGTATTGAAAAGAACCCTAAAATTCTACACAACATTATTTGTGTACCCCCTACTTGTCTGAAATGCATTCATTAGTAAAATTAAAGAAATAGTGCTACCAACAAGACCAGAAAGAGAGAATAAAGCAGACCATAAAAGCGAGAAGATGACGGGGAGAATGGCTCTAGAAACTCTTTCTGTGTGGTCCAGAAATTCAGGAATTGATGTGTCAATATTGGTTGTGAGTCCAAAATATATAGCAGAGTGACCATCGAGTGATGCAGTTTTAGATGCAAGGATGGATTGTCAACTTCCACTTGAAAGCAAACTTTTTCTCAGGAAAAAAAAAGTATTAATATAATTCAGAAGTGGTCGTGTCACTCACGGTTTTGATAGGCCATTGGTGCGAAGTAGACGTGTAAAAACCAAACCGAAACCGGCGAACCGAATTGGAACCGGACCGGTCAACACCGGAATCGAACCGAAACCGGAACCGGTCGATTAAAACCGACGGTTTACGGTTTAGGTTCCGGTTTTTCGTTTTAAAAACCGTCAAACCGCCGGTTTAACCGGCGGTTTGAACCGGTAGTTCACTGAACCGTTGAAACCGCCGGTTCTAACCGTTGGAACCGGCGGTTCCGACGGTTATTTTCTTTTTTTTTTTTATTTTTTTGTTGTTGTTTTTTTTTTTATTTTTTCAACTCTATAAATACCCGACCTCATTCTTACCAATTTTACACCATTTTTTATCTCTCAATCTCTTCTACACTCTCTTAAAAATTCATTTTTCTATAAATTATTATTATTAATTACTAATAGAATAATTAATTTGTTTAAAAATTATTAAAAAAATCTTTAGTATAAAATAAATTATTGATATTATAGTTAATTATTGAATATAACAAAATTTACAAACCAATTGACGGGATAAAATAACGGATTAAAAAAATTTGAAAAAAAAAAGGAAACCGAACCGGAACCGAACCGAAATCGAACCGACGGTTAAACCGATCAAAACCAGAACCGAAACCGAAACCGGACTAAACCGTGAAAACCACGGTTCGGTTCCGGTTTGTACATTTGACAAACCGGAACCGCCGGTTCCGGAACCGGCAACATGTCTAGCTTCAATGATGTGGGTATCTATTTATTTGTGTTGAACAAAAAAAAAAAAGAGAAAGAAAGCTTCAACAGAGTTTGATTCTAAATTGTAAACGCTTTTGAGAGAGGGGGGAGAGAGAGAGATGGAGAGAGAAAGAAAGAGAGAAGAAGAAGAAGATGAAGAAACAGCAAAGAGAGAGAGAGAGAGAGAGAGAGAGATCCGGTTGCGGATGCTCTGGGTGACATGATTTTGGTCTTGGTTTGTTTTTCATTTCCTGGTTTGGTTTAATTGTTGTGATGATTGAATGGGTGTAGGGTGATGGTTTTGTCGTTGTCTCCAATAAATTGTTGATTATGGGTTCAAAACAGGTTTAAAAACTTTTAATTTTTCAGTTTGAGTCGGGTTATGGGGTCGGGTCAGGTCAGGTTGGTTTTGACTTCTGACAAAATAGGTCGGCATCCACATGGCGATTTTTAGGTGACGTGGCATGCGTCATCATCTTTTCAGCCCGAGGATTTTGAAAATCCGGTCTAAAAATGAAATTTAATTTTTGATGACCTTCCTATAATAAAAGTAAATATAGTGATCATTATGTAATCGTGTTAAATTTAGGGTGACTATTTGTGAAACTAACTCTTTAGTGATGGGTGTCAAACCAAAAAAATTAGTTTGTACTCTAAAACTATAAATTTTAACCACAATAGTGAGTATGCTTGGAACATAGAGACTCGTAAAATTAAGTATAATTGGAGATAAAATAGAAAATAGAAAAATTAATTGTAAACTGAAAATGAGATTGTGAACACGAAAATAAAAATAAAAACACAGACAATTAATTAAAGCAGATCACGAGAACAATTAAAAGACTAGCCAATGTCAAGTTAGCCTAGCTAAGGTTTATATCAGTATCATTTCACGAATTAATTACAGATTAAAAAGATAAATTTTCATCATTCACATAAGTAAGTTATAGTTACAAATGACACATTCAATAATTAATATCTACTTATTAAATTGATAGTATAAATTATTTCTCTTACTAATAAACAATTATCGGAACACCCGTTACCACAAAAAATAAAAATAAATCACATGTGGCATGAGCTTGCTTCATGTCAAAAGGCATCGTCAAGTGATGTTAAGTCACCGAATAGATAGTACTATCGAGAGAAACATGTGGGTTTATGTTGCATGGCCATTAAATTAATGCATGTAGTTACATGGCATGATACATGGTGGTTGGACTTGGGAAGTTACATGGATTGAAGATCAAATACAAGTGGATACATAAAGAGCATGGAGCAGGTAGTTACAAGACATGGAGTGATAGTTGCATGGAAAATAGAGAAAATGGAGGCACATGTTGCAAGCCAAGAATTATTAAAAAGGAAGATGGAACTTCAAAGAACGGATTGGCACATCAACACATACATTTTTCATTGTCTTATATTTTTACCTTTCTTAGTCTACTCTTTAGTGTAGTTTTTATCTCCATATAATGAAGGAGTAGCAATAACTTAGATATTCAAACCCACAAATTTGAAGTGTTTTCTAAATTGAACCATGCATAACCAATTACATGCTCTATTAGAAATGTGTTCTAACTTAAGTCATGCTCGGTTCTCAAGACCCATACATCTCTTAGAAGTGCTTTCTGACTTGAGTCATTGTTGGTTCTTATGTTCTCTTGGAAGACCTTTGAATCTTTTATTATATTTTCATGTCTTATTAATAATAATATTTGCTTATTTATCGAGTATCGTGTTTGATTTAAAGTCTTAGGTTGCTAAGCAACACGAATCTTTTTGACATACATGCATGTCCACTCTCAGCGTGATTCACGTGGGTCGGTGAGCTTGGGGCCGAAAAGGCGATAAACAACGCCCTGCAAGATCTAATCTATCGGTAGTAGTACGAGTTATAAAGACCTTACCCAAACCAATGAATTCTGCAATTCATTTAAGGGTAAAATTATTTGTCGTCCTTGAGGTATAATGCAATCTCCTTTGTGGTCCCTGAGTTTTGAAAAGCTCATATGCGGTCCCTAGTAGGGACAACATATGAGCTTTTCAATGACCACATATGCGCTTTTTAAGAGACCGTAAATAAGCTTTTCAAAGATCTCAAGGAGTGTAAAAGAGCTTTTCTAAAACTCAAGGACCGAAGCGAACATTGACTATACCTCAGGGACGACAAATCATTTTACCCTTCATTTAAACATAATTATCCAATTTCTTCAACAATAATTGAAGCTTTTTATCACAAAAATTATGTTAAGTTATCACAAGAGTTAAATTGCAATCACGGATTTAAAATTCTAACTGGTAGTATATTATTTCGTCAATCAATTCAATCAGTTGTTATCAAATCAATCAATAAAATAATAATACTAAAGAACATGAATCAATTAAATATGTAAACAATAAAAAATGAGTAAAGCACAACACCTCACCAGTTGACGAAGTTCAACCTCGATTAACCTTGACTAGATAGAAATTTAACGATTCATGTTGAGAGTAAGAACATAATAAATAAACTAAAGCTGCTACTAATGTCGAGAGACTAAGAGAGAATGCCAAATACAATGTACTAAATATTTGTATCGAATACCCAACTTGCCATCCTATATTCATCTGTCCAAAAATGTTTCCTACAGTTAACTAAGGATAAAAACTTTTTGTTTACATCCAAATTAGCAGCTTGCACTTGTCCAGGAGTCCATTAATCCATATCAGCATCAATTATGCCACGTCCTCCAGAATTTGGTCATCCCGGCATGCCATGAAAAACACACCTTGAATCTAATTTAGATCAAATCAACTCTAATTGACACCATTTATACCAAGTTACCACCTAAAGAACATCAAATGCAAAATAACATAAAACAGCAAAAATAAAGGACGAAAGACACGAAATAATGCAAAATAAATGATAAAAGTATGCATGAAATGCAGACTAGCGTGAGGACAATCTACCTTGAAACCATCCAAGCCGCAATAATCAGCACGTTGGTTTCCCCAGAAAGGGTAATCAACGATTATGCTTCCACATCTATAAGCAACACAACTCCCGAACCTTTCTTCATCACTGTGTACATATCTCGGGAATGATGTTGAAAGAAGCAGCACAGTGCCTAAGAAATGATGGGAGATGGAGTTAAAGATGATAAGTTCATTTAGAGATACAAACAGGCAGTGAAATGGTAAGAGAATTTTGTGAGGACAGTTAGTATTAAATTGCAAGTCTCAAGATGAAGATTAAACACCTGTTACTTTTCAGTACAAAGTCAACTTAATAATAAGCTGAAGCTGTTGACTTGGAGAATTCTATAGTATATCATTTTGACGAACACAAGATGAAACGAACACAGAAGGACATGACCAAGGAACATCGGAGGAAAAGTAGTAAATGTGTTGTTAATTACTTGGAATTGATGGCGTTGACGTGACTTCGTCTCCTCTTTGCTGAGATTATTTCATTGCGAAGAAACTTGGTCCTGCAGTCCTGTTAGAATGAAGGTAAGCAATTGCGTTCTCTGCAAAACTTGTGATGGTTTTAAATTATATATACAACTCTGTGTCCCTTTTTGCTAGTATTTGTTTGTTATTCTCTCTTTTTTCTTTTCCGTAAGAAAATATTGATAGATGCTAACTAAAACATTAAACAATTCTATTGTCATTGCTGTTACCAGAGTAAATAAGTATTTCCAGAGTAAGTATTTTCCAATTTCAATTATCTAAACAATTCTGTTACCATTGTTGTTTGTAAATAATAGACTGCATATTATTTGATAATAAACCGTCGAAAATCACGATCAAGAACATGAAAAGAGTTGCATCTCCTTATGTACATTTGAGAAGGTACAAATGGTTTTAGGAGCACTCATGCTAAATACTTAGAAGTTCTCTCTCTTCTTTATACAAAACAAAGACCCAAACCCATCTAAAAAACCCCTCAAAAGTTCTTAGTTAGAAATAAAAAACCATGTGATCATCGGTATTCATAGTAGAATATGATGGTGGAGATTTCTGAGGAGAAAACAAGAAAGGCTTTGGTGGAACCTTCAAGGCATCACTTCTTCCTTCCATCATTTCTATAACCTTACTCATTGAAGGTCTATCACTTGGGTTTGTTTGAATACACCACAGCCCAACTAATGTCATTTTCTTGACAATTTCAACTTCCTCTGTTTCCTCCACAACAGGCCACTCAAAATCCTTCTCAAGCTCAAGATGTTTATGAACCCATTGGGGAAAATATGTGACTGTTGTTTGATCATCTCCATCAAAGTCTTCCCCTCCTCTTCCTCCAGCCATTTCTAAAACCATCATTCCGTAACTGTAAACGTCGGACTTATGTGAAACCCCTCCAAATGTTCTGCTAAATACTTCTGGTGCGATGTAACCAATAGTTCCTCTAGCATGTAACATTGACACCACGCTCTCTTTTCTTGTGCACAATTTTGCGAGACCGAAATCAGAGATTTTCGGACAAAAATCCTCGTCAAGAAGAACATTTGTAGGTTTTATATCGAAATGAACAATCCTTGTGTTGCATCCACTATGCAAGTATTCTAGTCCTCGCGCGACTCCAATTGCAATCTCGTACAATTTTTTCCATCCGAGTTTTTTATCATTCTTGAAACTATTTCTCTGGAAGATGAACTTCTCGAGCGAACCATTCGGCATGAACTCATAAACCAGAGCTCTTTTATCTCCTTCAAGACAGAACCCCAAAAGGTTGACAATGTTAACATGGGAGGTTCTACTGATGCTAGCAACTTCATTAATGAATTCTTCTCCAGTTCCCTTTGAAGCATTCAAGACCTTCACGGCTACAAGACGGCCGTCGAGGAGGTTTCCTTTGTAAACATCTCCATAACCACCTTGGCCGAGTTTTACTTTAAAGGAGCTTGTCATTTTCTTGATATCTGAAAAATTGTACCTGGTTGGAGCCAGAGGTCCGTAGTTTTTCATGAATGCTTCAATGACTTGGTTACCTTTTTGTTTGCCTTTGCAGAAACCAATTGGTCCGCTTACTGAGTCTTCCTTTCCCCATTCACGAATTCTTCTCCAATTACGAACTATTGTGCATGTAATTAGCATTGCCAATCCACCAGAGGCAACTCCTGTAAATTAAAGTCAAGATTAATATAAAGAGTGAATGAAATTGTGATACAAAATAAACTAAGCATAACATATTACAATCACCATTTATGCTTTTTACTTGGAGGATAAAAAATTACGCAAAAATGGTACTAATTAATTTCCAAGCTCAAAAACTTTGAGCATTCAGGCCTAAAGCGCACAGATGAAGAAATGGAGAAATGAGATGCGGGGAGGGTACCTATGATAACCTTCCATTTGACGTTCCCTTGATTGCCTGCAAGAGAATAATACAAGGAAGGCTTAGCACACTAAGAACATTAACATAACACTTTCTCCACAGAAAAAACAAAGGCTTTTGTTCAAAAAAATTCTCAACTAGTAGCAGGCACAAAATATTGATGTTAGAATAAATTTAAAAAAGTCTAATTAATATTATATAAATTGGTTGGTCATAAGAATAATACGTTTTCTACTCAAAAAACTTCTGAATACGACGGTGACATAATAAGGCATATAAATAAATTTGAAAAAATGGTATAGATTATGCTTAATTTTCTAAAAGTGGAACCAATGTATATTTCATGAAATCTACTCAGTAATTTGGAAAAAAAAAAGATATACTCTTTCTCTCTGCTCCATTTAATATGCATATTTGTTTTTAAAGGAATTGAAAAATTATTGACTTCTTAGTTAAATATATTTGATTTTATAATTTCTTTTAAATAATTGCTAAACCTGTACTAGTAATAAAGAAATTAAATATGTTGAAAAAAAAATCAGCAGTTAACATTTTCTAAAAATCAATATCAAATTGAAAAAATAGTATAGTTAACAACATTATACTATTTCTTAAAATAAATGGAGGGAATAAAAGTATACATATATAGAGGAGTCATATATAATTTGTATACAAAAAATAAAAAATATAACAATTAAAACGAAATGGGGGGATAATATTTTGTATGTTAGGCACTTGTATTCTGTCAATCAAATTTAAACTCAAAACACAATAATAAAATTAAGGGCTTGTTTGGTTAGGATGAGTTGGTGGGAAAAATATAACTTTCTGGAAAATTTAAAAACTTTTTTTACTTGGTTGAACAAATAAAGTTAAACTTCCCAAAAAATCAAATGTTTAACTTCTCCTTCACTTCAGGAAGTAATTTCCTGATAGGGGGTAAGGAAGTTCAACTTTCTTAGTTAAAATAATTATATTTATAAATATATCCTCAAAATATTATTTACTTATAAATTTCTATTTATTTATAATTTTTTAATCATTTCATAAATAATTTTTTAATTATTTTATATAGATAAATTTTTATAAAAGTTTCAAAAAATATTTTATATGAAATATCATATATGAAATTTTTTATTTAATTAAATAAATATACTTTTGTCAAATTTTTAAAAAATTATCTTCAATATAAATTTGTATGAACCATTAACTATAGTTTTAATGTTCATTGGAGATATATTTATGTAATAAAATAATATTATTTATTTATTTTATATTATTAATTTAAATTTAATAATATTAAGAGTATTATTGATTTTTTTTCAACTAAATTCCTGGTAAGTACAATTTTTAACTAAACACAACAAATTACATTTTCTAGGAAATTAAAATTACAACTAAATAAATTTGTAGTTTACTTCCCGGAAAGTCACTTTCTAGAAAAAAACTTCTCAAAAATTAACTTTCTGGGAAGTTTAAACCAAACAAGCCTAAATAATGGCCTGTGGTTGGAAGGGGTCGGTTAATCCTACCGATTATCTACTAATTTTTAGAATATCTCTACTTACTCTACCTATTTTATTTTATCCATCACATCTTTATTTCAAAGTTTATCCCACTTTAAGAAATTCTAGTTTGTAATTAAATAAAGCAATCTAGTTGATGATATTATTATTGTGTTATCTTCTAGAACGGTATATAATCCATCCATTAGTGCCGCATCAAGCACAGTGCCACTCTTCAACCCAAGTGATTTAGTTTCCACATCAGACAGAATACATGGAGAGCGACCTTTGACTTTTTTGCATACGTAATTTGACGCTTTTTTCTGTTTGAGGTAGCCCTTTTTGACATTTCTCACCGAACATCCGGTTGGACAACGAGGGAAAAACAAAAGAAAAAGAAACGCACACCTAATATCTAACATTTATTATTCATTGGAAAAACTTTTCCAGATAAGTGGCCAGAGGCTACTATCGCCTTGCCACTCAAATTTTTCCTGTAAATTATAAATAATTGCCAAAAGGTATAAAAGTATTTATTATACTGCTTTTTAATTTTTTAAATACAAAGTATTCATAAAAATATAATATACTAATTATGTTCTTACAGGGTATCCGTAAGTAATTATTAAATAAGTACGATGAATAAAAGGAGAAAAATAAATTTATTATATTGAATGTTTGATTTTTTATTTATTAAAATATTTTTACTAGTTTTATTCTGTCAAATTTCTGGGTATTACATCGATGTGGCTACTATTTTTTTTAATAGAAGCGATTAATTCTCTTAAGTGTCAAATCTGTTAGGTTGAATTTTCACTAAAGTGACATTTCTCTCTTATTAATTCAATTAGGTTGATTCAATAAAAAAGAAACGAATTTTTTTATATTATTATAAGTACCATTCGAAATAGTTGAATCTAATATGACAAACAAAAGATATAAAAAAAGGATTACTTTATTTCTTTGACGTGTAATTAATTATTTGGATTATTACCTGTTCTCATTTGAACCAATCTTTTATGTGTAATTAATGATTAATGGTGAGGTGGACTATGCATTAATTTCAACACTAAATAGGCAGAGTCTGTTGTAAACAAAAAGAAGAATCTCTTTGTCTCTGGCTTGATCAGTAGTACTCCTGATCAAGAACCAGTTTATTTATTGAGATTTAATTTGTTCCTTAATTATTCTTTGTGAACTGAACTAATAAAAATTCACCTATTGAGTATGTAGCTAACACAGATTCACAAAAATCAACACAAATATTGATTGATGAAATCAAAAAGCAGAGCTCTGTATATTCATACCATTACTTTGCTGATGACAAGCGTAAGGAGACCGATTTTCCCGGCTGCAGTGGCAAGCGAAACTCGACGACGTCATATTGGTGCCGCAAACTCCACCTGAACTTACACACTGTTGACATAGCTCTTCATTCTTGTACGTGTAAGACACATTAAACCCATCTCTCAAAACCCTCTCCAAATCCGCCATTTCAAACATAACATCACTTTTTTGGAGAGCCACCGACGAAACCGGAACCTCAATGTTGACCTGGCAATGGCTGACATCTAAGTTCCTGTCTCTCAGGAACTTGTCCGTCGCATAAAACGCAACCACTTGCCTGTTATAGCCCGGACATGAAAAATTGGTCGGAGCAAATGTCTTGCTGATGTTACAATTGTAGAAGAAACTAATGTTTTCGAACTTTCCGTAAAAGATGAACAAAGAATCGTTCAACGTTGTGTTGATGAAATTGTCCGGACAAGTTTTGTTCCAGAAATCCATTCTTGCAACAGTCATCAGGTTTCGTGATTCGATTACATCCAGTACGAGGAAGTCTAGAGAACCGATGGTGATAACCGGGTCCCGATTTTGTTCACACTTCAGCTCGAACCCCTCTTCGCCGCAGTGCTGAGACCTGTTGATGTTTCTGCTCCAGAATGGATAAGAAATGCCTTTCAGTTTTCCGCAATCGAAAGAGCCGATGCAATCTTTGTAACTCTCATCTTGATGGCTGTAAGAGATTGACAGGAGAAAGGTGAAGAAGAACAGGAAAGTGAAGAAGTTTATTTGGGTTGATGGGTAGAGTAGAGTTTCCATTTTTTTTTGTGGGTTATGGAAGAAGAATTGTATTATCTGGGGATAGTGGTTTTTAAATGTTTGAAGGTTAGGTTACTAGTTAACTGGGGTCCCAAGAGAGCGACCATATTTGGCTCGACTCCATGGATAAAAGAAAAGGGTGTGTGTTAGGTAAGTCGAGTGACGGAGGTGGAAAAAAATTTATTGAGAGACACCATTTATATATAATTAATTTTTTATGTATGTGTATTGTACGTCATTGAAATATTTTTATTTATAATTTAATTATTTTTAATATAAATATATACCAAATTTGGTAATTAATTTTCATCATATAAAATAAAAAAATAAAATTATATAATGAAAATTAATTAATATTTGTTGATATGTAGGAGTAAATCTCTTCTATAATAATTAATATTTGCAATACAATGTCATCCAACAATTATAGTAATTTAGAATTGAAAAGAGAAATAAAAGTGTCTAAAAAATTTTTCCTCATATCATGACTTTTATAAGTGTTATGATAATTGAAATTCAAATATACTTATAAAGATACTTAAGAAAATTCAAAATATATTACGTCAAAATTTAATAAAAATAGTGATAAAATAGTTCATTACAAATATTAATTATTGTAATTCATCGAATACAATATAGGATAAATATTCCACCTATGTATTATACTATAAGAAGAGTTTGTGACAATATAAATTACGAATTCTGGATTAAGTAAGTGCACTTTTTATTAATGCATGCTTTATTTACGTGTATACAAAAAAAATACTAACAGTAAAAAATGCCCCTTTATCTTTTATTTGGCCTACCAGTTACATGTATACAATTTGTTACGAATCTCTGATCTAAATCTTACTAATATAGGGACCAAATTGCTACATAAGTCTATATTGGTTCAAGTGGCTAATGATGATATTATTATTATTATTATTCCATTCTAAATCTTTTTTTCCTCTAAGTAGGCCAACCTACTTACCTTTCGTCTACATTATCTTTAGAAGATAGTAATAATAGCATTTTGATGTCGGCCCCATCGATACTCGCTAGAGTTAGATTCATATACGTTAAATTGTTCATGGTTCATGTATACGGATGAAATATTAAAAAAATTATTATTTGTTAAAACGGTTGAATTTGTTAAAATAGTCGAAAGTAAAATGAATACAGAGTTACATATTTTCTGCTTCAACCAGCAAAAATAAAAGAAAAGCATAAGCGCTGAATTTGTGTTGGGTATTAGTGTAAATGAAAAGACCGCAGAATCACAAGTTAGTAAGTTTCAGTACAAAGTTAAATTCGCTGTAAATGAATATTATATAAATAAAAAGGCCTTTTTGTTTTTGAACTAAAAAAAACGTGGAACTTGCAGGACGGTGGATTTTTTTTTTAAATGAATCACTCCTCTTATATATCGATTCAATTAGGTTAGTTTTGTTTACGAGTGGCATCATTTTTTCATCAATTTAATTAAGAAATTTTTTTAACTTGATTTAGTGTATATCATTATTCATACACCATGAATACTTTATAGTATTTAACGTTAACATCAAATATTTTTTATTAATACAAAATATTATAAAATTTAAATATTAATTATCAATTAATTTAATGCTCAGTCAAAAATTTTCTTAATTAAGTTGACCATATAAAACAGGATAATCATTTTCATTAGAAAAATGAAAAGAAAGTTCACATCTGTCAATGTACAAAAGCCTTAAAAGGCTGGGAAGGCTATCAATCTGACAATTAACACCTATGCCATTAAGACCATATTTAGCAACTTAATGAGCTGGATAATTTATTTTTTTTCTTTTGGTTAATAGTAATAATTTTATTGAAAACAAAAATTTGATGTCAACTATTATCAAACAACATAGAAAAAACAAAACCTCCCTGCACAATCCAACAACTAACAACTATATCGAAATGCCAAATCCTACATCAACTGTACATAAAATCTCTACAAACCTGACTTATCAATTCTTAAAGCTATACAAGTAAAAAACAATCAGTATCACCTTTTTTTTTGAAATCAAATCAGTATCAATGGTGACTCAGTTGACTTAGAGTTGGTTCCTCCAAAGCCGGTACCATTGCCAAATGGAGATGGATAACAAAATCTCCAACTGAATGTTGTTGATAATGACTCTCCCATTGAGAATCAATCGGATGAAGATTCATATGAAGATGATGATCAAAATCACCTACCAATAGAGAATGATCAGGTTCCTTTATGGAGATCTACTAAAATTAGACAACCCTCTACTAGATACTCTAGTGATCAGTATGTTGCTTTCAAATGGGGGAGAACCTGAAAGCTACCAAGTAGCTATGGTAGATGAACAAAAGCAAAAATGGGTGGAAATGGTTGCACTCTCTACCTTACTTATTTTAATTTTGTGGTTACTCACAACTAGTTGTATTTGTCTACTTAATGTTCGTGTCAAAAAAATTGTATTCTACTTTTCAGTTGGAAAAAAGTAAAGAAAATTAAGATTCAATTAGGGAAAAAATTGTATTCTACTTGTCAGAATCAATTAGGAGACTGTTAAAATCATTCACGCACGTAGGCCTTTCTCCGCTCATTAAGTAGTGGACTAAATAGACGAATTATATTGACTAGTAAGGAATTTGTGATATAACTTTAAGACCAAAACAGAAAGCATCAGCCAAGAATTTTGACTATTATGCATAAACTGTTTTATTTCCAACTGGAGATAATTCGCACTGGATTAGTAGTCTTGTCTCTTGGAGAATTTTAGTATTGAATTTTCCACACTTTGGAAGTTAATTTGGAATATTTCCAAAATTAGCTGACGTCGCGTTCATTGACTATTTCAATCTATAAATCATATTTCATTTGTTCTTAATATAAGGGGTGTAATCAAATCTAGCCGAATTTTTTGAATATTTAGACTTATTAAAAAAGCCTTGAGCTCGAACTTAATTCAATCTATATTTTGTATTTAAACTTGATTTATTTAATTTTTTTCAAACTCAAGTTGAGCTCAAATTTGACTTTTTATAAGTTTGTTTAGATTTTAACTCGAATTATACTCAAATTTAGCCTATTTCTTGTTCAAACTTTTCTCAAGCTGATTTATAACTCATCTATCTAACAAATTGTTGGCGGGATCATACATATCACTTCAAAGAATGTAACAATTCCCGAAAATCCCTTTAGGATACAATGAAATTTCCTACTTGATTTATGCTTAACGAAAATTGCAAGTCTTAAAATTTCTTGTTTTCTGTATAGCATCCTAAAAGATCACTTCCCTAGTTCCCTTTAAATAGGCTTTAATTAATGTTAACTCTCCACCAATTAAGGAATTCATTCTACTCGTTTGAGTGCATAAAATAATGAAACAATTAACTTAAATTTCATGTAAGTCTTTTGTTTCTATTTGAACCAAAGTGACTCTTCATTCAAGTTCAAAACTAATGCTTTCTCAATAGTAGAATGAGTGTTTCTTTATCTGATACTCACATCGAATTCATGTAATGAATTTGGACTATCTGTCTACTTGTCTTGTATCTCACTTTTGTAACGCTTGTTGAGAGACCATCAACCTCTTCATTATGAGTTGAACTGTCTAGTTTGAAATTTACTTCAGATTATGTTGAAATATCAAACAAAAACAAGTTAAATATATTTAATTTAAATAAATTTATTAGTTGACTATCTATTCAATCAAGACTAATTCTCTCCATATTTAATTGGAGTGTGTACGTATATATGTGCATACACATAAAATATTCATAAGCTTCTTATAGAGCTTGCTTATGAGCTAACAATAAAGCTTGCTCACGAGCCTATTATTGAACACGTTTGCAAGCTTTTGATTCAAGTTTTAGCCTGTTCTAGCTTCACTTGTTTACATATTGAGTTATTAAGTTTCAAAAAGGGCTAATTACATTTTTACAGTAGAAAAAAACTCAAATTTACAACTATGTGGACTAGAAAAATTAAATTATAGGTTGTTTTGTTCAAAATAGTTTGCTCACGAGTCTATTATCAAACATGTTCGCAAAATTTCAATTCAAGTTTTAGCCTGTTCTAGCTTCACTTGCTTACATATTGAGTTATTAAGTTTCGAAAAGGGCTGATTACATTTTTACAGTAAAAAAACAAATTTACAACTATATCGAACTAAAAAAATAAATTATAGTTGTTTTTTTTTCAAAATAACAAGCATGTTACTTTTTTTTTCAAAATTATAAAAACATGATGTTTATATTTTGTTTTTGTTTATTTGTGGTTAAAGTTTGTTTATATTCTTTTTTTTTCAGAAATTAACTTCTTCTCATTCGATTTCGTGTGGAATAGTTTCCATATTTTTATTTTCTGTTTTCATTATGTTGTTGTTTCGTTTTCAATTTTTTATTACTTTTTTCTATTATTTTTCAATTTGTTTGGGTTCATTTTTACATATAGCTTGATTTTTGTTATTGAAAATAAAATAAAAAGTAAACCAATAAAAAAAACACATAATCGGTATATTCAATAAAACAAAATAACTATAGAAAACGGAATGGCAATAAAATAAAAACTAAAACATGTAGGCCTCTTGGTCTCCTAATCTAAAACAAAGCATTTTATTTTATTTTTTACATATACCATCTATTTTTAAGTTAAAATAATCTGAAACAAAAATCAAAACCAATTAGAAAAAAAAAACATATATAAGTATCTTTAAGGAACTACATTAAAAAATAGAATATAAATAAAATATAATTACATGTACTTGTATGACTGGATAAAAGGATCGTATGCATATAATATTAAAATTTAGAGGACCACTTGTATAATTTTACAAAATAAAACTTAAATTTAGAAATCGGAATCATACATTTTTTTTCTTCGCATCTCGCGTAAATTCCTCTTTGGATTTTTTTTCAAATTTGACATTGTTGAATATATATGAGCTTTTATTAAGCCAAACATCAATATAGTCATGAGCAACTTAAAAAGTATTTGTTTAAGATATATTATATTTAGTATTGAAGGAATCTAACTACCGGTTCAATAGATAAACAGTATAATAAAGTAGGTTCGAGTTATTTACCTCGATTCCTGTTGAAGCTTGACCCAACCAGCAGAGAAAGACAAAGGTCAGGATTGGTTCTATGTTGGTCTCGCGAGCAAACCACAGTCGGATTGTCGACGGGAGTGATCGTCTGTTTTGCAACCTAAATGCCACGTGGATCGGGACCATCGACGAACGAGGAGCGAATGGAGAGAGAGGTTTCCTTTCCCTCTCTCTCACGTTTTTGGTGTGGGCATGGAATGAATGGAAGAACTCTTCCTTTCATGCTTAATATATAAGCATCCAAATGGGCCTAATGGGTCATAAGCCCAATGAACTTTGCACATGGGCCTTAAGGGCCCATTTCAATTGGGCTCGTCAATTGATCTCGGTCCATCGTCTCGGTTCACACCTTGACCAACCAAGTTCGATCCACCCATCATGGGCGGACCGCTTTTTCCAACATCTCCCACTCGCACATGACGGAATGGTACATCGTCATGTAACGTGGTTAGCACTCAGATAACCATGCTCAATCCCTTCGTCATACAGGCAAATAGACACCATCATACGATAAGAGCATAATTATTAAACACCTGTAAGGAATATATAACAACTCCTTACTCAATCCTGGCAAAATGCGTCTCTTGCAGAACAACTCCATTCTGTCATAGTGTATGCAACAGCAGCACAATCTGCTGGAACGTATGCATTTCTCATAGTTCATAACCACACAATCATTATTTTTGGACTTCTCGATCTCACGAAAGCTTTACTCATAGTTCATACATCATGTGACAGATCACATGAGAGTTAGCTAAGCAAACTTATGAGACTAGTGCAAATGCGTCTAGAAACAAACTTTTCCTCTTACACTAGACAATCCACATAGCCAAGTTTACTTGCCCAGCTTGTCACGCTTGGTCAAATCAATCATGATCATTAACTGCAAGCTAAAGTACCCAAACTCAACTACACGTCTTGAATGTGTTAAGGATTCTAAGGGTAGGTATTACTGAGAACCACATGTTCACGACAGGGTCTCACATTAGGAAAAGTGAGATCATTTTTCAATCTTTTCCATCCCTATGGTCGTGTATATAGCACACATGGTATGATAATGTGTTGTGGTGTTATTTCCTTCCCTTGGAGGAGAGCTTGTTTATACAACATTGTCAACACCACACAGAAGTTTCGGTTACGATGCATTTCACCATCTAACCTTAATCCACACCGTAACAGGATTACTTCTGGATTTAAGACAGAGTATGCTAAAAGTCACTCAATTTTAGCATCTGATCATTTAATGATCGACATAGAAATTTATCCCTATGACGTGCGTCTTTTTTCGTGTGACTTTTTCTTGCCCTTTTACAATGAACTCACAACTGTAAAATGCAAGACA
>CAODLS010731226.1:0-12043 GCA_948243855.1 Flueggea neowawraea
GGGTAAGTGATTTACTCGAGTAAGCATTTTGGCTAACTCGAGTAAGATAGACCCATATTTACTCGAGTTAAGTTTGGGTTAACTAGAGTAAAACAGGCCATGATTTACTCGAGTTATCTTTTGGCTAACTCGAGTAAATCAGACCACATATAACTCGAGTTAGCTCTGGATAACTTGAGTAAACAGTGGTTCTGAGGGACCAAATTGTGATATTTTGTAATTGGTGAATTCGGAGAGTCTGAGGACTAATTTGGAGATTTTGACTGCTTTAAGGACTATTTGGTTATATGTCAAGTCTCAAGGACTAGAACGTAATTTTACATTGGTTTTGAATTTTGGGCCGAAGGTGATGGATTCACTTTCAGTTAGGATTTTGAGCGACTTTGAGAGTTGTATATGCATTGCACGCATTTTAGGTACAACCACAGTACTAGTATCTCATACATCATTGTTTCTGATATGCTATTGTTTCTGATAATTGTTTCAGCTTCCTGCCCTTGTCAGCGGGGTCAACTACCTGGCAGTGGTATTGGGTCCTAGAACTTAGACATCTAGGTGAGTGGATGACAGCTTCAGACACATAGACTGTGTCTCAAAACTGTTTATGTTTTTTTATGTGTATAACACATATTTAAAATCAGACTAATCTAAGGATTGGTTAATTAATAATTGGATTATATGGATAAATATTCACTATTTTTTTTTGGAAAAGTATTATATATATATATATTTATATATATGTTTTTGACTGTTTTTTATACTAAATGCATGAATTGTTTTTGAGATAATGGTTTTTTTATTGTGCGACACCTTCGCTATGGGGTACGTAGCCTTTGGTATACCAAGGTTTGATTTGACCCAGCTATCAGGGTTGTCGATAGCCATGTGCCCCTGACCCGACACATGATTTATTACCAGATTAATGGCAGAGTCCACAATCATTGTTGAGGTGGTTGAGTGACGCAGTTCACACCACAATTGTTATCGGTCCCATAATACGTATATTTTTTTTGATTATGATACTAGCAATATCGTTTTTTCCAATACGCATGTGATTACCTTGGGTGTAAATATTTGCGAAACGTGTTTAAGAGATCATACTATGTATGTAGTGTGTATACATATATATACATTTCTGTCATATACATGCATGTGGTAGTTTTTCAACTGTTTCCAAACCAGTCTTTGTGAGACACGTATGAGGTACTCTGAAGTGTTATCCCTCACTCACTGGGTTTGACCCCTTTGTTTTTCAGTGTTGCCTTGTTTCTATTAATTTTGTAGGTTAATTCGACTCAGCAACTTTTGACATCTCCGCCCAGTGAGACATATACTTTTAGTTAGTAGCACCCTTTTGTCGGGCTACTTCGTTTGTATTAGATGCTCCACTTGGATATACTATTGGGTTATGAAGTCCGCTAATTGTGGGTTTTATTTTGGGGATATTGGATTTGTGATTTATCGCTTGTATTTATTTTCTTGATATATTTTATTAACATATATATATGATTTTTCCCGAAAACGTTTTTAATAACATGTTTTAATCAAATGGGTGTATAGTTTCTGTATCTTTGAGGCTTGTGCGAGATGGGCCAGACTCCCATAGACAGTTCACCTCGTACGCCGGTCACGGTCCCGGGAATGGGTCATGACATTATCTAACCACTGTTTTTGAGTTTGCTGAAGATTTCCAAATTTTAGAGAGGTGGAGACGACATAGGATGATGTTTTCAACACTAACGAAGGTTGCACTCCAAGTTCTAGTCGTTCCAGCCTCTACAGTAGCAGTGGAACGAACATTCAGCAATGGAGGTAACATTCTAGACCCAAGGAGATCAAGAATGACTCCCGAGTCTTTGGAAGTGCAAGTTTGCGTTAATGATTGGTCAAGGGCAGAAGAAAGGACTTAAGATCAACTCATTCAATCATCATCATCCGACGAGTTCCTTAATGACACTTCAACAACGACAACTTTCGATTCCAACGACTCGAGTTAGGTAAGTGGGGTATCAAATTTGATAAAGGTAAGAGAATTACGTGTGCTTTGATTGCTCTGAACCTCAATATGATATATAAGCAATTTAATATAATTAAGTTCAAACCTTTTTTTTCACTTATATAAATTAATTTATATTAATTCATTTGTACTTGTATTAATTCAATTGTACTGGTTTTAATTCACTTGCACTTGTATTAATTCACTTGTAATTATTATTGTAATTCTATAAAAAAATTGTACACAAAATGAATAGCACTAATAGCATTTTCATATTTGAATGAAAATGATTTGTATTTTTATTTTTTCATTTGTAAAAATTTTCTCCATGTTAAAAAGAAACATAGAACCCAGGAGCCACAATCTGCCAATTCACAAATCGGAACCACCGGATCATAAACCATGACCATATCTAGTTTTATGAATTGATATATTCCGTTGAACTTGAATCGTCAATTCACGAACTAGAACCACCGATTCGTGAACTGTGACTATGTCTAGTGTTATGAATTGATCTATCCCAAAACACATCGCATTCTCTTAATGGTAGGTACTTGATACTAACCCATGGGTTAAACTGGTGTCTTCCAATTTCAGACATTTAAGGACTTATACAAATTTTGATATTCCCAATAAGACTAATACATGCACCTGTCGTGCAATCATATAATTTTCCTTGAACCGGTTGGATTTACCCAATCTTAATTAGCATTGAAACTCTTAAATTTACACTATTCGAAGTCAGACTTTAAAGTATTACCAATTCTTCCCCGTGGTGACGCGTGAGTATTCTGGCGGTTGTCAGGCGGAGTATAACCAATCATAATTATTTTGATTGGATATACGATGATTTTAGATGAGAAAATGATTTAATGGTTGGTGAAGAAAGTATATAAATCATTTGTAAAGTTTACTTTTTTTATTAGTTTAGGAATCCAAATGAAAGGGTGGACTCCTCACCTTTTTTAGTAGTTTTTTTTTTTTCAAATACATTCTCTAGTTAGACAAGGGAAAAAAAGCCTTGGTTTCAGGAAATTTTCACTTTAATATGAACGAAAAATGCCAACTCTTAATATGTGGATAAAATTATTTATAAAAGTATCAAGAAGAAGAAAATTATTTGTACAAATATTAGCATATGAGACCATGGACAAGAAATATCAACCTCTCATGAGAAATTGAAGAAATATCCCTTGCAATGCTAAAATTAAACATAGCCATTTACGAACCGGACCGCCGATTTCAACCGGAACCGAAACCAACCGAATTAAAACAGGAACCAGAATCGGCAGAACCGTCCCCATGTAGTCTGGTTCAGGTTCATGGTTTTCAAAAACCTTAGAAACGATGGTCCGTAAATGTTGGTTGGGCCTTGGCCTCCTGCCCTCTTTCTCTTTGATTTGAGACCGTTGGACCCCTTTTTCATTTTTTTTTATTTTTTTCACTATAAAAACATCAATTCTCCTGCTCAAATTTTTAACTTCAATTCTCTACCATTTTATTATCTCTCAAAATTCTCTAAATTTTTTAATATATTTATTATTAGAAATACAAAAAATTAATTATTATAATAATTTTTCATTATATAATTTTTATTAAAATTTTTATTATATTATTTTTATTAACATTGTTATAATTTTGCATTGTCATACATTTTCCAAAATTAAATTTTTGTTCATCATTTTTCATATTTAGAAAGAAAAAAAAGGCAAGTGAAGGTAGAACATTTGAAAATGTTGAGATGAATGCATATTTGCAAACTCAAGAGAACGAAACTCAACCCCAACCGCCTCCCACACAAGGGAAAAGTGTCAAAATATCGAATTCTGATATTTTCAAGGTTAATTTCAAGAAGACGTCAAAATAAGATGGTAAGTTTCACATTTTTTTTTAATTATTGTAATCAGATTTACAAATTCAATCCTGGAGGTGGATATGACACTTTCATCCCCCATTTGCAATCAAAACACTCACTCAAGGTTGGATTGATGCGCGATCAAATACAAATAACCGGGTTTGCTTCTTCTTCAAACTCTCCTCAATTATTTCATTATAATGAATCTAATTGTAGAGCTGGATTGACTAAAATGGTAGCTATTAATCATTTATCTTTTAGTTTTGGTGAAAAATTAGGTTTTACTCGCTTTTGAAAAAAATTTGTTAATCCTAGTTTTAAGTAAATTCCTAGAAATACCATGAAAATAAATTTGTTAAAGTTGTATAAAAATAAAAAAATTGATTTGATAAAATAATTTCAAAGCAATGACATTCATGTTTCTATATGTAGTGATAGTTAGAGTGATCATTAACAAACTCATTCATACATGTGTATAACTTGTCATTGAGTTGATGAAGATTATATTTTACAAAAAAAAATTATTGCATATCGTTGTTTTGATGATAGTCATAGTGCTAAAAACATTTGTAGAATAATTCATTCTATTTTAGAAGAATATAGACTAGTTCATAGAATTTTTTTTGTTTTTTTTATAATGCATCGTCTAATACTGCTTCTATTATTGAATTGAAAAACATTTGTGAACCAAATTTTGGGGGAAGATTTTTTCATGTTAGATATGCATGCCATGTTTTTAATTTATGTGTTCAAGATGGTGTTAGAGCACTTAACATTTTCTTTAGATCCAATTAGAAATGTTATTTCTTATATTTGGATACATTCTCGAGTTACAAAAGCATGGTTACATTTTTACGCCTTCAATGGTATGTTGGAGAGTTTTCAGCATTGCCTTGGTGGAGTTGTGAGAGTTGAGAAGAGAGAAAATGAACACAATGATTTATAGTGGTTCAACCAACCTTGCTTACATCCACTACCTAGGTTTTTCACTATAACGATGATTGATTCCGGCTCAATCCAACAAATCCTTACTAAGAGGTTGATTATCGGCTTAACACCTCCAAAGCCACCTTCACTTTCAAGCTAAGTGAGAACTCTTATAGTACTTGATTCCGGTTCAAGAATAAGCCAAGGTTGATTCTCTCTTAGGCTCACACCTCTAAAGCCCTTACAATGTTATTTTCTAAGGCTCACAACAAACCTTTCCTATACCCAAAGTGTTTATGAATAAATACAAGTGATATCTTTATGCTAGAAATAAGAGTATGAACTTGATGCTTGCAGTATGCTCTCTAGCCTTGTTTTGGTGTTTAGGGGTTGATGGATTCAGTGGCGGACACAGAAGAAAATTCAAGCCGGGTCTGACGACAAATAAAGTGGTATTTTATAGTTGGTAGAAATTATATGTTATATATAATATTGTAAATGTATATAATATACCTAAATAAAATATGAATAAACTATAAATAACTATAAATAAACTAAATATATGTATTATATATTAAGAGACCACATACTTAGGTCTAACCCTAGATGGATTGATCTAAATTTGAGACTTGACAGCGCATGATTATCCATACTTTTTGTGCCTTTTCTTCATGTATGTATAGCCTTTCTTGCCCATATGACCGCCATGGTTGATAATATAGCCGTTGGAGTACATTTGATGCTTGATTTCTTGCCATATATGACTTACTCGAGTAAGAATATTTTCTACTCGAGTGAACGTGAATTTTGACCTGATTTGCACCTGATTCTTCAATTACTCAAGTAACTTTATTTCTTACTCAAGTAAGTCCTCCTCCAGTGATGTTTCTGGGTTTTCTACTTGGTCGTATGATTTTCATATTGCTTGAGTGAAAGCTTTACTTTCTCATGCCTCTGGAACTTGTTTTACTCGAGTGAGTATGAATATTACTCGAGTAACACTTGTTTTATTCCGAAAATTGCATCCTTTGGCTATCTCATTGAACATTGTACTTTGCTATCTTATTTACCAATTTTTGTTCATCATCAAAACATAAGAGGATCAAAATGTTAACCACCTTTGGTTCAACAAGGTAAAACCCCAAAATTTTTTCAAAAGATGTTTCTGCTCGTCAGAATTCGACTTTTAAATTACTTAATCAATCCTTCAAACATAAATATTTATTATGTTCTTTTGCATTAGCTCATATTCCACAATACAATATTTTTCCACAAACGTGGAATGTTTGTAGTTCAATTTTGAGTATTTTATGAGTTTTTAATGGTGTTACTCTTACATTTAGTAGTGTATATAAACTAACTTCACATCAATTTTTAATAGAAGCAATAAATGTGGCTGATGCATAATGGAAGGAATCAAAGTTGAAGAAATTAGATGTGGCATTTTAGAAATGAAAAACAAATGGTTGTGTTATTATAAATTTATTCCTGAAATTTATCTTGTTACTATGATATTTGATCCTATGTGTAAATTTGATGGTTTAATTGAATGTTTGGAAGGACATTATGAATTGTTAGGATTAGATGATGATGAAGACATTGACATAATGGTCATAATTTCTAAAGTAAGACATTTGTGCAATGAATTGTATGAAGCATATGTTATTCCTTCCACTAGTGAAGACATTTCATCTACTATTCCTCCTTCCTCTTCTTTCCAACAACCAATCAAATATGGTCTCCAATTTTTAGATGAAAAGAGGAAGAAACCTAGATTGAGCTCACATTCAGAGCTCGAAAACTTATCTAACCACAGTTTTTGAGTTTGGTGATGATACAGATTTTCAAATTTTGGAGTGGTGGAAAAGACATAAGGCGACATTTCCAACTCTAGCGATTATTGTAAAACAACTTCTTATAGTTCCAACCTCAACAGTAGTCGTTGAACAAACATTTAGTAGTGGAGATAATATTTTGGACGAAAGAAAATCAAGATTGACTTCCAAATCATTGAAAGCTCAAGTTTGCCTCGATGATTGTAAACGAGCCAACATGTAAAGTCAAGAAGAACTTGTACATTCATCATCATCGGACGAATGGATTAATGATGTTTTAACAACGGCGACTTCCAACTCCGATGAAGATATTTGTTGATATTTGTTATTTTTTAAATATTTCAACAAATATTATCGGATGATATTTGTTTTAATTATTTGTTAATGAAATTAAGTTCAAACCCATTTTTTATTTTTTAGATTTGTACAAATTAATTACTTGTATTACATACTTGTTTTAATTATTTTTTAATGAAATTATTACTTACATTTTTCAATTTTTATCAGAGTTTTTTATTTAAAATATGGTAGAAAATATCTATATTCACAATTACATTTAACAATTAAAAATCAAAACCAAACCAGAGCCAAAATTGAATACAACAACATTTAAAAAAATAAAAAAATCTTGTTTGAACCGAACCGAATATCTATACTTCCGCTTGAGGTTCTTGAAAATCTTATGTATTTTGAGTTGCTCTTTGGTTAAACTGTCCTTGGATTGAAGCATTTAAATTATTAAGTACTACTTGATAACTAGAATTTTCCAATTGGGAATAATTGTCCACTAGCATCAACCTATGTTGTACATTCTCTCCTTGTCCTATGATAAATCAAATTACAAACCTCCAACTTGAAACTTAATACAAACAATTGATGCAATGATATTTAGTCTTGTGTACAAAAGAAATCTCCGACAAACTTGAATAAATAATGTAGCAATGTATGCAGTACTTTAAATCATTCAAATAACTAATCTTAAGTTCCTAACCCGGGGAATATCGTTGTTACATGCCAAAGAAAAAGTTTGGATTCCCATTCTCAATAACATCAGCTAATACTCTCGACCATGTCAGAGTCAAATCTATCTCTACGTCTAACTCTTACGATAGTAGACCAGTTCACATTATTTGAGTCTTCTATGTAAACGACCCCTTGCATTGAGAAGAAAACATATGTGGTTCATTGTCCCGATTGTCACCAGTCTGTAGCATATGAGGAAAATTTATGTGTGTGCATTTATCGGTATCTTGTCTCATGCCCATATTGTGATGTACGTTATCACATTTAAATCAAACAACTTTTTTTTTACAACAAAAAGAAGAGTCGGGGGCAATCAATAGTAGCATACTCTTATTTGGCATGAATATACAGGTATTACTATCCGCTATAGAATATTCGGAAAACTATAGTTGAATTCGGTGAGGTAGCTGAATTTCGTCACCGTAGTACCTCATCAGGGGTCAGCCGCCTATAAGGTTATTCACCAATCTTTAATGCTTGACCAAGGCTTTGGTGCTGTGAGATTGAAAATTTCTGGCAATATCACTCCCCCCTAAACTTGAACCCCGGCCAAGCAAATTTGGAATCACTTCCATGTCCACTGGACTACTCGTGTGGGGTTAAATAAGACAACTTTCAAACTGCCATGACGATGAACTTCAATAATTTCCTTTTATCAACTAAAGTAATTGACGCCATCCATTTTGGAAGAGTTGACAACTCCACTGTTTTGTGTCGACTTATTTTCTTCCCAATATATGGTATAAATCTGGATTAATTTTACTCATAGTTACTGAACTTTGTGACTCAATTTAAGTCGATTATTAAAATAAAAAATTATTCAAAACGATCACTCAATTTTACTGAAAAATTCAGGACAATCACTCTATTATTTTCTGTTATCAGAGTTTATGAATGAACCAACATGTCATTAATTCTTTACATATTAATATGTCACACAAACAAGAATAAAATTATAAGTTGTATTAAAAAAAATTATTATCTCATTCTTCTCCACGTAGCTATAAATCCATTGACTATAAATCCATTATACTCATATCAAAATTTTGTTTAGGCCCAAACCAAGATTGACAATGTCTTTTGGTATGTTAGAATCAAGCATGTATAACACAATGTTTAAGATGAAAACCTTTTTATCGGATAATAGTTATTTGAATGAATAGATTTGCATTGAAAATAAGAGAATGTCATTAAATTGTTCTTCATTTATGAAAAATAAAAATGGCATTTGATCAATAAATAATAAATAATTAGAAATAAAGTTAAATATAGGGCATCCAAAATAAAAAAAAAAAAGGTGATTTATTAATTGGAGACGAAAGAACTAGTTACAACTAATTAAGCGATATTTTTCTTAAAAAACTATGTTGGACTAAATTGCTTATCAATAATCAAATGTGGTTTAATTCTTTGAGGAACGTAGTAAACTAAACAGCAAAATTAACTGTTGGTGGAAGCTGTCCAAACAGGAAGACAAATGAGAAAAACACACAAAAACCAGCTTCACCTGTACATTCCACCACTATCCTCTCCTATAATTAGTCAAAACTGTTTCAAAAATCAAACCCCAATCCACTGATACATCGCAACTGCATCAAACCCATATCCTCTCTTTCTCTCTGTCTCTCAAAATTTGAATCTTTCTGTAATAAATAACAATAATGCTGTTAAATGAATCCACAACCACTCTTCAGGTCCCACAACAGGAGACTACAACCACCGTCTCCTCTTCCTCTCCGCCTTAATATGTCTCACAGCTTTATCACCTTGTTTCCTGAATCTACCCTTCCACGCACCTTTTTGGTCTTCGCAGCTCTCTCCGTCTTCTGTTTGCTCCTCTACGGCCCCGTTGATTCCCTCCGTTTCCTTCCGTCCGCTACTGTTACTTTCCCCAATATCTTCCTTCCTCTCCTCCCCGATGACGATAATAATCGAACTCTTCCTGTGAGTTCTCTCTTTCTCTACCGTGTCCGTTACTGTTATTTATCTATAATTATCTGTTTAGCCGGTTTTAATTGATGTGGTTTGCGTGTGTTAAGGACACCGACTTAGTTTATTCTGAGTTTAAGACAATAACATTTTTTTAATTTCATCTGTTCGTGTTATTGATTAATCTATTTTTCTTACTTTAATTGGCGATGTTAATAAATGGTAATTTGTTGGTCATTAGGACTCTTAATAATCCTGTCTTGGTCTACTTTAGCAAATTAATTATTTGTGCATTTTAGCAAAAAAAAAGTGGGGCGAACGTTAGAACTAACTCAATCCATAGTTGATAAGAACATTTTTTTTAATTTTCTTTTCCTTAATTTAATCAAGAATTTACTTCCGACCAAACAAAGAAAATCAACCAAGAATTTAAAGAGTAAATGCAGTTTCTTGAGAATGTATATAACTGCATAAGTTGGTTTTGATGTTTGATTAATTGGGTTAATATTTGTGTTTTAATCAAGTGTTGCTTGGGGTAGGTTAGTGATGAAGATAGGCTTCAAAAAGTACTGAAAGAGGCAGCCATGAAAGATGGGACTGTTATTTTAACAACGTTAAATGAAGCATGGGCTGCACCAAACTCGGTCATTGATCTTTTCTTGGAGAGCTTCAGAATTGGGGAGCAGACAATGAAGCTTTTGAAGCACTTGGGGATTGTTGCACTGGATCAAAAGGCTTATGTCCGGTGTATGGAATCTCATACTCATTGCTTTGCTCTTGTCACTGAGGGAGTTGATTTTCATGAAGAGGCATACTTCATGACTCCGGCTTACTTGAAAATGATGTGGAGACGGATTGACTTCTTGCGGTCTGTTCTTGAGATGGGATATGACTTCGTTTTCACGGTAAGCACTTGCCTCTTTGAATTCTGTTAGGCAAGGGAGATGTTTGATCAGGGCAACATGGAATATTGGAAAGACTCTGCTAGCTAATGCACTTTTATAAATTATATGAGTCATATCCTTTTGATTGGCATTTTAAGTTGAAAATCACAATTTACTTGTTACTGAAATAACTATGAGCTGCAGCGCTGCTGTGAGACATATCTTTGACATTTTTTTTGGATTTGGAAATGAGTCAGGAAAAATGATATCATTAGGCTGAAGTGTTAGTAACTGTATTTCAGTTACTTCTAGTTGTCTTTTTCTTAAACAAATAATACTTCAAAAAGTAAAAACTTATTTTTCAAGAGATCAACATGAAGTTCTGGGAGCCAACGGTTTTTGTTATTTGGGTTTCTGAAAAAGGGGGAAAAAAATCATTGTTTGTTTCTTTTGTGTTTCAAGCATTTTATTTTTTAAAAATGTTTCTTAGCCTTAATACATCATCAGTAAATTATGTTTTTTGAATGTGATGCGGATTGGTATTAGATTATAGTTCTGTAGTTCCATTGTATTGTAAAAACCTCATTTCTCTTCCTCTTCAACCTTTTAACGAAAGAAATGAACTTATTTCATTGCATGTGTTTAGTATTTCATTACATTTTAAATGTTTGAAAGTCTAACTATTGAGTCTTGTAGTGTTTATTGGCAAATGATCTTTGCTCCTATTTGTCATGGTGCTCTCACTGCCGTTCAACATTTTGATGATGCTTAATTTTTATTTGGGAACTGGAGAAGCAACAATGACCATGGCTTTCAGTTTGATTGGAATAGAAAAATCTTTTCACATTTTCCATTTTCCTAACGATTAAATTTATTTGGAGTTGCATACACTGTCCTAATAATTGAACTTACAATGGTGACTTGTTGGAGTTGCAAATTGCAATCCTTACAATATAATTCTATTTCCTTGAGCTGTATGTGGAACTGATTACCATATAGACTGGCAATGCATAGATCAGACTGTTGTACAATAAACCCCCTTATACTGTGCTGTAACTTCTTTTGCTGTTTGGTCCTCATCCAGGACGCTGATGTCATGTGGTTCAGGGACCCATTTCCGCAGTTTTATTTGGATGCCGATTTCCAGATTGCATGTGATCATTTCTTAGGCAGTTCTGTTGATTTGGACAACAGACCTAATGGTGGATTCAACTATGTCAGGTCTAATAACAGATCAATAGAGTTTTACAAGTTTTGGTACTCTTCTCGAGATGACTATCCTGAATATCATGATCAAGATGTCTTTAATTTTATCAAGTATGACAGTTTTGTTGAGGATCTTGGATTGAAAATGAGATTCTTGGATACTGCTTTCTTTGGAGGACTTTGTGAACCTAGCAAAGACTTAAATTTAGCTTGTACAATGCATGCAAATTGCTGTTATGGTCTGGACAGCAAACTTCATGATCTGAAGATCATGCTTCAGGACTGGAGAAATTTTTTGTCCTTGCCACCAAGTTTGAAAAGATCATCCCTGGTGTCTTGGAGGGTCCCCCAGAACTGCAGGTAGCTTGACATTTCTACTTTTCTGGTC
>CAODLS010731240.1:0-11107 GCA_948243855.1 Flueggea neowawraea
TTCATGACTAATGAGGAGTGCATGACTAGTTAGGAGTTTCTATTCTTGTGGGACAAGAAAATGAATTATGCCTAATTAGGGTTTTCCATGTGCCTATAAATAGGAGCATACCCTTGTCATATTTCTCATGGCTTGACCGAATTAGTGAGTGCCACAAATAAAAGAGAGAATTATTTGTGAGCTTTTAGAATAGAGATTCTAAAAGGGTGCTAGTACACTCCACCAATCCGAAGGAAGTTCGTTTGTGTAGATACCTCTAGGCACATTCGCGCAAAGGTAATGTGAGAAAAGGGTGGTTCGAGTTTTGAATACTAAAAGCTACACCAACACCTCATACGATCAAACATTCAAGCTTTGGATCTAATGTAGATCTACTAACCCTAATCATATATGTTGATGCGCATGGATCCTTGGTGGAATTCTAGGCTTAAATTTTTTTTTATTTCTGTTGCGTTGTATGCTTATGAATGTCATAAAATAGTCACAAATTCCAACAAGTTGATCATTGACATTAAAAGTAAATATTGAACATTCGAATATACAGAGTTATAGTTATTCGTGATGCACTCAAATAACGAAGTATTTCTTACTTTATCGGTAGTTTCGAGATGCCCTGCAAACTACTTCTCTTACCAATTAGACAACCTCTAGGACTCCCTGACAAGGTTTGTAACATCCTTATACTTTTCATATGATGTAAATTATAGTTCTATAAACACATCTAATCATATACCATTATGGAAATCTAATAAGATAAAACATTTTTTCTTATGCAAACATAACCATTTACATCAGTACAAGTCATATATACAAGTCAGTTTCATATTTTTATACACACAAGTCAAATGACTCAACTAACTATATATATGCAAATACTGAACGGGGGGGCGGGGGTAGTTTAGAGCACCATCCGGGCGACCTGGGACTCATGTCGGCTATCTAGAAACTCCAAGCTCAAGTCAAGCAAAAGGATCTATAAGTAATGATCACCTAGAAAAATATTTGTGCTTTATATGAGTCGCAACTCAATTATCATAAATCATCATAGATTAAACTTAAGTAAATACAAGCATATATCAAATAATTCATTAACTATGTCATACAAACATATGAATATGGCACTGTATTCCTTTTTATATGTTGTGACCAAACAAGCCATGTATCTCCCCGAGATTCCTATATTCCACTGTGTATTTGTCTAGCCAACATCGTATGAAATTTTACCTGAAGTTCTCCAGCATGAATATGACCGCAAGGTCTCTAGTATGAAATATGAATCGAATGTCCCACTGTGTATATTTTGCAAATACAAAAGCATAATGTTTACAACGTCTTTATTAAGTCCAATATGAATGTATTATCAAATGAAACATTTGATAATCAATATCTATGTAAAAGGATTACATTCCATATAAACAATATGCATTCTTAACATATACATATAGCAAACTGTATGAAGATTCTCAATATATAGCATGTATCATGTAAATTCAATAATTCATCAATTTGTCCAAGTAATCATATCAATAGCACATATATGAATACAAATCATATAATACATATTTGAATCTAATCTCCAGTTTATACTCACTTGTATCTCTACTATGCATGCTAAGTACAGATGACTTTTAGTTCCCCAATTTATGAGTATTTGGGTCTTCTAGATCCACACAATATTAAAATTTACATATATCAATATCAAATACGCTTTTCTATAAAATTTTGGACAAGTCCCTTAGTTATAAGTTCTTATTCAATTTAGTCCATATGTTCTAGCAAATGACGGAATATAAATTTTATCCGAAAATAGACATTCTAGGCTTTTTGTACATATCAAGTAGAAATCCTAATTCAATTTATAGAATTTGTGGTGAACTTTCAAAGTCAGACCAATTGCTGCCCTATTTCTACTTCAGGATAGATTAGGCATCACTTAATATTATAACCATAATTCATTCATTTCACTACCAAATTGATCTCTATAAATTGTGTCATAAACTAGACCATAGATCTTTCTATTCATATATACCATGTAGTCTAATTCATTCTACACAATTAGCAGTAAATGTTTAAAAACAGAACAAAGGCTATAATAGGGCAAACAAACCTTCATTCAATCTTTTAATCATGGTTCACTCTATTCAAATCCAAATAAGAAATGTTTATTAATTTAGAAACTAGAGTCACATATTCATACTTATTGAAAGTATTAGAGCTTAATTCAAAACATAGAGATTGCAGCAATTTTTGCATATCAGAACCTAGAATCAACTATATTAGACGAAACAGTAAACATGACAAGTCTTAACTAAACAAGCCTACCTCCCTTGATACTTAAAATTAAGCTGTCGTTTTACAGGAAGCTAGAAGACGTATATATCTACAACTTTCAGTTTTTCTCTTGTCAAAATTAAGTCTCTAAGGTTTTCAATATCAGCTTCCAAACAGAATGTTATTAATGAATCTGTAAATAAGGCAGACACACCCTCCCTCAGTGTTTTAATCACTAATTATTCAATCCAATTTCAAATTAAGAACCGTTTGTTGTTTCAAAAACTAAACTTTATGTGTGATTGTTTCTGTAAATTTTCAGATTCTAATTCAATCTTTAACGAATCCATTAGCTTGTAAAATTCAAGTCTGAATTATGATTCTAAACCTATATACTTCTATGATTAACTTGTGTCCTTTTTAATTCAATCAATAAACCACCAATCAGATTTTTAAATCCGTATAAAGACATCCCTAACCCCTATTAACATATGTAAATTAGAACTGAATTGGACGGATAATTAAAGTAGTAATTAAGGGTTGTTGTTCTTCTTTACCTTTTTATAATTTCTGCTTGGCTTGTTTCTTCACCTAGGTCGATGGGTTCTGTATTCTTCTTCTTCTTCTTCTTTTTTTTTTGAACAAAGGTGTTGTTTTCAGAGGCTCATACATATAATAATAAGAGGAAGAGTTTTATATACCTCAATGACTCATGATTACAACGGCCTAAAATTTGTCTCTCTTTTATTCATATTTTCTGGTTTGTTCTTCTTTTAGTCCTTAGCTAACTTCAATTTATCTTTTTCCAACTCCAATCCTTTATATTATTCTTAATTCAATTTGACACCTTTTGAGAATAACTCTAATTATAAATTCATTACTATAATTAATCGGCATTTATCACAACTACGCGATTGTATCTAAGAATTATTTTCTAACTAATTCCTTGAATATTCGTCTTTGCATCTTAAATTTTAACTATAAATAGCGCACTCTATATCACGAAAATACATATGCAATGCATGTACCAATATATATATGCTATGTATGGTTATTTGGGGTTGGGGTGCCACAAGGTTTAATCTAATGGCAGTTGTAAGAACCAAAGAGACCATATGCTAGTCAGCAGAAATATTGTAAATCATTTAAACTATATTATTCAATTCCATAATATGAAAGATGTGCAACCGCAAACAAACAAGTCATTTGCTACATATATCAAAATTAATTAGAAATACTCTATTAATTCTAAATAGCAATATATTATTCAGTCAATTAATCAATCGGACGCATTAAACAATCAACATAAATAATAATAAAAGTGCATAAAGCACAAGAATTGAACAAATGCTCAATATTATATAAAAACAATAGTCTCACAACTTACTTGGATCGAACATCGAAAGTACCTCCACTAGATGCAAGTTTAGTTACACATGCTAATGAGAAAAAGCCAATGAAAATGAAAGTGTTCTTTGTTCATGCATGACCACCGTCAAAAGCTAAAATAGGAGGTTTGCCTCCTAATAAAACCTAATCCTTCTTAAATTACAATTACCAAAATAATAATCATAATAATTAAAATGTATTGATCCTTCTATAAAAACTGATTAAAAACCATCAATTTCTTCCTTTAGGCTTCAGATCCCGAGGGCCAATCATCAAAAGCAAGTGGCCAAAATGAGGCAAGTTGATCTGTCTAGGGTTTCAACATATCTAAATGTGAAAACCCAAAACGATGGTGTTTTAGTGTAAGAAAGGTTCAGTTTTGGAATGGCTAAAACCTCAGTCGAACCAAACCTATCAGGTTTCATATTTCTACATCCATAGGCATCCATCTTCCTTCAGCTTTGCTTTCAATTCAGTTTAACTCAGTTCAGTTCAGTCGATTGTTTGGTTTGGACATTTTTTGGTCACCCCTACAATGTAATGATTCCCTCTTGAAGCTTCTCTTGAGTGCAATGACAATCAATGTCAATGTGTTTAGTTCGCTCATGAAAAACTAGATTCTAAACTATATGAATAGCATATTGATTATCACAGAAGATAGCCAAGAAAAATGCAGAAACATATGATAGATTTTCTTTTGTCTTAGCAAGTTCTCAAATCTACATCAGAAAAAGCCTGCAATTTGTGTTCAAAAGCTAATGAATAGAAAAGACCTTGACCAATAGTTCCTTTTATAAATCTCAAAACATGATGAGCCACAAATAAATGTTTTCCAGTAGGTGTTGAAAGAAATTGAAAGAGCTGTTGAACTGAAAAAGCAAGATTAAGTTGAGTTGTAATGAGGTATAACAGTTTGCCAATTAATCTTCAGTATTTTTTAGGATCTACAAGGAAGGCCTCTTCTTTGACCAGTCGACAATCATGAGTCATTGGAGTAGTAACTGGTTTGAATTCAAGAAAACTCGTTTCTTGTAACAAATCCTTAGCAAACTTTTTTTGACAAATGTGTATGCACTACTTTGATCTAGAAATTTCCAAAATGAAGAAATAATTAAGCTCTCCCAAATTCTTGATTTTGAATATATCATGTAATCAGTTTTAGATATCATAAACCAATTCCATGTTATTGCTAAAAACAATCACGTCATCAACATAAACAAGTAGTGTAATAAAGAATTCATCATCTTTCTTAATGAACAGAGAATGATCTAAATGAGCCAATGTAAAATTCCAACTAAGCAAAGCGGAAAAGAGTTTGGCATACCATTGTCTACTGGCTTGTTTGACTCCATAAAGTGACTTATGCAATTTAAGAACTTTGCAAGGAGGAATGTTGTAACCTTTAGGAAGATTCATGTAAACCTGTTCATGCAAGTTACCATGCAAAAACATGTTATTAACATCAAGCTGATGTAAAAACTAGTTATTAATAGCTGCCAATGCCAAAATCATACGCATGGATGTCATCTTTGCAACCGGACTGAATGTATCCATGAAATCTACTCCTTCTTGTTGAGTAAAACCTTTTGCAACAATTCAATCTTTGCATCGCTCAATTTGTTTGTTAGCTAAATACTTGATACAAAAAAATTGTCTACAATCAATTGCTATTTTTCCAAGAGGTAGATCTACTATGCTCCAAGTGTTATTTGCTTCTAATGCATCAAGTTCTGCTTGAATTACATCTCTCCAACACTAATGTTTAACAGCTTTAATATATGATGATGGCTCAATGATTGTATCAACAACAATTGAGCAAGTGCGATGAGAAGGAGATAATCTTGAATACATAAAAATAAGAGATAAATGATGAGGACTAGTGTATGAAGAAGCAGATAATGAATTCAACTGAGGAAGACCCTTGCAATCACAATTGTGCAAGTAAGAAGGCAGATGATATGGTCGACTTGATCTTCTCAATGGAACAAACATATAATCGTCAGCAGAAGATGTAGATGCTGAATCATATTGCAGAGCACTAGTAACTGTAGTTGGTAGAGAATTTATTAGATGCATTAGTATCTATTACAAAATCAAAAGAAGATGCAGAAGCACAATCATGTTCATGAAGCAAGGAAGAATTAGTATCAGGATCAGCAATAGGAGGAACTATAATAGGTGAAGAACTAGCAGATGCATTAGTGTTTGCTATGTTATCTGTTGCAAAATCAGGAGGAGCGTGTGAACCTGATTCTTGTGGAGCAGGTTCAAGACTATTCCTAGCAGCAATAGGCCTAACAAAGGGATCAACAAAATCAATGTCAGAATTGAGTGATTATAAGGAAAGTCATGCTCATAGAAAATAACATTTCTAGTCAGACGAACACAATGAGTATTCAAAACTAGAACTTTTTAAAACCCAAGAAAAATCCTTTAGTAGCCCTTGAATCAAATTTGGATCAATTTACTCAGAAGTAGAAATATAGCAAAAGCAACCAAAAATCTTCAAGTGAGAATACAGTGACGGAATTTGAAACAACATTTCATAAAGAGTTTTATTTGATAGAACTAAAGAAGGCGTTCTATTGATGAGATAGATTGCATGTAGAATACATTCACCCATAATTTGATTGGCAATCCATTTTGAAATTTTAATTCTCGAGCCACTTTAAGAATATGTTAGTGTTTATGCTCAACTAATCCATTATGTCGAGTAGTATATACACAAGAGAGTTGATAAATAATTCCTTGAGATGCAAAATAAGATGGCATAGTGAATTCAATGCCAGTATCAATACGCTTATTCTGAACATTGCACTGAAATTAAACTTTGACATATTGAATGAAATTTTGCAGATGTAATCTAGCTTAATCTTGTTGACTAACTAAAATACCCATGTACACCTGTTATAGTCATCAACTGTTATAAGGAAATAGCGATGATTAGAGTAAGTAGCAACGGGCATGGGACCCCAAATATCAATATGAATCAGTTCAAAAATATGACAGGAAACAGATGTACTAAGAGGATAAGTAAGTTCATTCTACTTTGAAAAATGACAACAATCGCAAGGAGAAGAGTGATCATTAAGAACATTAGAGTCAATAGCAGCTATACCACGTATTTGTTGACTTGAAAGATGTCTAAGGCGACAGTGCCAGAGTTTTTTCTTCTAAACAACTAACTCAAAATGATCATTGTTGTTGCTAGTGGGAATGAGAAAATGATACAAGCCAAATTGCTTCTTAGTTTGTCCAATGATCATTAAGTTCTATAGCTCTTGAATAAAGCACATATTATGATGAAATATAAAATAGAAAAATCCATTTTCAATGAGTATATTGGTAGAAATTAAGTTGTATGAAAAATATGGCACAAACAAAACATCATGAAGAATCAGTAAATCTAAGATTTTGACAGTTCCAATATCTGTAACTTGCATATTCGTTTTGTTAAAAGAATTTACAAATACATTTTGAATGGGTCTGTATTTAGTAAACCAAGACAAAGACCACACCATATGATCAGTAGCTCCACTGTCAATAATCCAATCAGATATTTTACCTTCAATTCCAAGAGAAGAAAAAGAGGCAGTTATCGTATGAACTTGAGAGGAGACATCACCAGTGGTAGAATGTTAGTCATTCTGATGATTTGAAGAGAGAATAAGTGCTGAAGGTGACTGGAATTGATTTGTGTTTCTGCATATATAGCCCTCTTTTTCTGATTTTGTATCTGTATGTCTTAGTTTATAAAATAATATTGCTATTATTATAAAAGTTTTCTGATATGGGACGCTTAGTTACGGGGTACGTAGTCTTTGGTATACCAATACTCTATCAAGGCCCTAGTGACCGGGGTAATTTGGTTGCTATATATCTGGCCAGATATACGTACTCTATTTGGATGTTGGCGTAGACCACATCACCTTTCTTCTGCTTCGGCTGCTATGTGCACAACCTCTGTTTTTGGTCCCATATCACCGGTAATATGATTTTGTTTCTAGTATTATGACTATAATCACAATGTTTTTGGGAATGTTGTTTGTTTTGTCTACGAACAATTTCAAAAAGGATTTTGGAAACACTATTACATATATATAGTAAGTATACCCATATGTATATTTGGCTATATTTGCATGCAGTTTTTTTGAACTCTTTTCAAAATGGTTTACGTGAGGTCTAGAGTGATCTGGAGTGTTTTTCCTCACTGGGTTCTCACCCCCTTCCTTTTTCTTGTTAATTTTTTTATCTTATTTTTCAGGTGGTTCCTTTTTGTACTTAGCAACCCTCCAACATCTGAATACTCAGTAAGGCATCGTTTGATTTGGTTAGTGATGCCTTTTTGGTCAAGCTCCTTCTGCTTTGTTTTAGAGGTCCACAATGATAGACTGTTGGGTTATTGGGTATAATTATGTATCTAATTTTTGCTTAAATTTTTATTGTTTTATAACTACACTTGATATAGTAAGCTATAATTTGTTTTGTTGAAACTATTTTATTATATGTGTGAAATGTTTTATTATGGTTATAAATTGTTTAATAAACATTTTTAAATGATTAAATTGGGTAGTGTTTCTGACCTTTGAGGCTAGTGTGAGATGACCGGGTCTTCAGTTGGTTCGTCTTACACGACGATAATGGTTCGGAAACGGGTCATGACAGGGTGTCAAATCAACTTTCTTGAACGATGTACTTGAAGAAGAAGTTTATATTGAACAACCACCTGGATATGTGAAGAAAGGAGAAGAAGATAAAGTTTATCAGTTGAAAAGGCTCTACATGGTTTAAAACAATTACCAAGAGCATGGTATACTCGTATTGACTTTTATTTTCTCAATCATAGTTTTCATAATGTCAATATGAGTGTATTTTATATGTCAAAGTCAACAAGGATGGAGATGTTTTCATTGTTTTCCTTTATGTGGATGATTTGATCTTCACCGCCAATAATTGAAAGTTGTTGTCTGAGTTCAAGAAAGATATGGTTAGAGAATTCCAAATGAAAATTGGGTTTGATGTCTTACTTTTTTGGTATCGAAGTTAAACAAATGGATGAAGGAATATTTATCTCACAAAGGAAATATGATCGAGATATTTTGAAGAAATTTAAGATGGAAGCACGCAAACAATGTTAACACCAGTTGAAGAATGATTGAAGCTCATGAAGGATGGAAGTGGTGATTTGGTTGATGCAACAAATTTTATAAGACTTATTGAAATTTTAAGGTTTTTAATAGCATCAAGACCCGATATTGTTGATGGAGTTGGAATAGTGAGTAGATTTATGGATTCACCATGACAATAACATTGGCAAGCTGCAAAAGGAATTTTGAAATATACTGAAGATACACTTGATGACAACATATTTTATTCAAATGGTGACAACATAGAATTGGTTGGTTATACTAATAGTGACTGGGCCGGAGATACTAAAAAGCAAAAAAGCACTTCAGGTTATGTGTTTCATCTTGGTTTTGGAGCATTTTCTTGGTCATCAAAGAGACCATAAGTTGTGGCTTTATCACAACAAAAAACTGAATATATAGCAGCAACAACATGCGCTACTCAAGCAATATGGCTTCGAAGGATGCTTAGCGAATTGCAACATCATCAAAATGAGCCTACAATGATTTTTTGTGACCAAACGTGTCACAGCCCATTAGCGAACCCTGACCGGCGTACGACGAGGCAAACTGGATGCCGACTCATCTCGCACAAGCCTCAGAGAATCAGATATCCCACCAACTTGTTCATTTATTAAAACATTCATTTAACAAATTATTAAACATAATAAAACTGTCCATTCATTTAATAAATACTTATCCATATAACAAAACATAATTTTTATATAACTTTATTATATCCAATTAGAGTAATAATATTAGTAAATAAAATTCAAAAGTCTAAATACAAGTGTATTCACTAACCCAATAACATCTCAATGTGGAGCTATAAAACAAAAATAAAGAGCCCGACTGAAAGGGCATCAACAAACCAAAATAAGTCACCTCACCGAGATCAAAATGTTGGACGGTTACTGAAGCCAAAATGATTTCATGAAAATTCTAGGGGGGGGGGGTGAGTAAATTCCTTGACGAATAACATTCCAAATCGCCTCTGGGACATCACATAGAATTTTTTAAAACACTATCAAAAAATACCGCATGCAATATATATGTGTACATATATATACACGCTATATAATAATAGTTTTTTCCGAAAATCATTTTGAAATCGTTTGCAAACAAAGCAAATAGCAAGCAGTCATATAGAACAAAGAATACCATATATAATATATCAGAGGTGGATATGGGACCAGAAACAGACAGTACTAGATAGATATCATAATTGTGGTTTGTGTCGTCAAACAGAATTAGAGTACTTATGTATGGCCGGACACACATCTACCATATTATCCTGGTAACTAGGGCATTGACAGAGCATTGGTATACCAAATGCTACATGTAACAACTAAACATGTAATTCCCTTTTACCGTATTCATATAATCACATATTATCATAGAATTCCAACAAGATAACATATTTATTACACAAACATAACCATATACATCACCAAGTGATATATATACAAGCTAGGATTAAAATTTTATACATAAAAGTCAAAAGACTCAGCAAACTATATATGCAAATGCTTAGGAGGAGTGACTCTAGAGCACCAGTTGGCTAACCTGTGACTTATGTTGTTATTAACAAACTTCAGGCTCAAAACAAGAAAAAGGAGACCTATCAACAGTGGAAACTTGGAAAAATATTTGCGCTTTATATGAGTAAGAACTCAATGAGTATAAACCATTATAGATCAACCTCAAGCAAACACAAACATACAATAAATAATTAATTAACTAAGCCATATAAACATATACACATGCCTCTGTATTCCATTTTATATATTGTGACCAAACAAGCAATGTATCGCCCTGGGGTTCCTATATGCCACTATGTAATTGTCTAGCTGGTACCATATGAAATTTGACCTGAAGGTCTCCAGTATGAATATGACCCAAAGGCCTCCAGTATGTGTTGGAATTCTTGGCTCTTTTATGACATTCATAAGCAATCATGATAGTGGAAATAACAAAATTTTATGCCTTAAATTCCCCCAAGGACACATGCATATCAACACATATAATTAAGGTTAGAAGATTTACCTTTCACCACGGCTCGATTGTTCGGTTGTATGAGACGATGGTGTAGCTTTTAGCACCAAGAACCTGAATCGCCTTGTGGAATCACGTTGTCTTTGCGCGAACGTGGCTAGAGGTATCCACACGAACAAACTTACCTTGGATTGATTGTAGTGTACTAGCACTTCGTTTAGAATCACTATTCTAAAGCTCACAAAATAATTTTCTCTCTTTGAAAGTGGCACTCTCAAATTCGGCTATGCCATGGAATAATGGCAAGGTGTGCAACCCTATTTATA
>CAODLS010731242.1:0-10561 GCA_948243855.1 Flueggea neowawraea
CGTAATCAACCTTGTAGGCTTTAGAGGGGTAAGCCGTAATCAACCTTGTAGGCTTTAGAGGGGTGAGTCGTAATCAACCTTGTAGGCTTTAGAGGGGTGAGTCGTAATCAACCTTGTAGGCTTTAGAGGGGTGATTCGTAATCAACCTTGTAGGCTTTAGAGGGGTGAGCTATAATAAACCTTATTGGCCTTAGAGGGGTGAGCCGCAATCAACCTTGTTGGCTTTAGAGGTGTGAGTTGAAATCAAACTTGGTGTAAGGCTTTGTTGGATTGAGCCGTAATCAATCTCTGATATAGCGAAAAGCCTAAGTCAGACTTAGGTAGTAGACGTAGGCTTGGTTGGCCGAACCACTATAAAAATTTTTGGTGTTATTTTCTCTCTCACTTCAACTTGCTTACGCTCTCCAAACTCAATCAAGGCATTCCCGGAAAAATTCTCCAACAACGGCCTCTCTCACGGTCATAACACAAAGTGAGCAAGACACCTTTTGTGGGTAGAGATGTGTCATGGCCGTGATGCGCCGCATGTGAAGAAAGAGAATGTGACGAAAAAAGCAAAACTTGTGGGGACCAAAGCATACCTCAATGAAATTTTTTGAAGGACTTTGCTAGGGTTTATGGGCTACCTCAAGGGCTATAAATAAGCCTCTCACACCTTATTTTGGGCAACCATTGCACTTCAGTAGGCACGTGATGAAATCCATGGAGATGCTTTTCCAAGGCTTCTCCGAAATGGGCAATGGTTACAACAAACCCACTGGTTGATGTTAATCAACCTTGTCTTATTGGCACACAAGACAAGTCTTTATTTAGTGCTTGATATCATCTCGTATTCAAGGTCACCAGTAAGCACGCTCTATAAGTGCCAACATGCGCCTTGTGCTAGGATTGAAAACATAGTTGGTCCTAATAAGCAATTGAATGACATGCCAAGAGGATGGCGAATTGGAGTTTTAGCAAGTTAAAAAACCTTGTTGAAAATATTTTGCAAACTAAAGCAAATAACAAAGATTAATAAAAGAAAATCAAAATATAAATGCGGAAACAATAAAACAACCAATTCACAAACAAAATAAATCAAATGTAAGGTAAAGTAAAAGGAATAAGGGAGAAAGAAAAAAAAATTTGATTTATAGTGGTTCGATCCTTCCTTGCCCTATCTCCACTCCTTGAAAATCCTCTTAAGAATTTCAATCTAACTATTTCCTCACTTTCGAGTGGAGGAAAACCATTTACAACAACTTGGTTTGTGGGATTAACAAGCAAACTGTTACACCTTGTTTTTGTGAACTCAACAAGAAAACAATATATCTAGTTTTTGCGGGCTGAAGTAAAAAACTGTTACCATTTGTTTTCAGGACAAAACAAACAAACCAAACCAAACCACTAGTTTTTGCGAGCTCAACTAGCAAACTGTTACTCACTATTTTTCTAAGGCTAACTAGCAATCACTCTTGTTTTTCTAAGACTTAACAAGGAAACCTATCTACCTCAGGCAAATAACCTTGTTTATTACAAGATTCAACCCAAAAGTATAGTAGATTTAAAGTTCACATAAACCCAGAAATGTTATAGCAACTAAATAGCTCAAATTGGTTAAAAAGATAGAGAAGAGAGATAAAATGAATAACAAGTTTTTGTAAAGGTATCTCTTACTTTTCTTCTGATTTGGAATATCTATTTATAACCACTCTTCGAAATATAGTCGTTGGAGCCTCGAAGTATCTATTGTGAAATAAGACAAATTATGTCTAGTAAATGACGTCACCGCCTTCTATGTGTGTAGCCACCATCTACGTGCATAATACCTTGTTCTATCTTAGTTATGTGTGCATTGATAGCAAGTTTACGTGCATTGTAAGAACTCCACTAGTCTCAACTTTATATGGATCAACATCTACATGTGTTGCTCATGTTTTACGTGCGTTAATCATTCTTCGATGTGCGTTGATCATGCCTTCAACTTGCATTGTTCTAAACTCCAGAATGTGCAATTTTCACCCAGTGGCGTTCTATGTGCGTTGATTCTTCTTCTGTGTACATTGTCGTTTGATCAAAGCCTGCACCTCTGATTTTGCACGTGATTTGTGTCAGAGAATATTCAAATTTAAATTCCCAAGGAGTGTCTTGCTTTTGTCAGCTAGTCCAGCTCATCCTGGTCTACGTGCGTAGCTCTCTCTTTTGCGTGCATATAATATCCCTTTAAAGATCACTCATTTGGCTCTTCAACGTGCATTGATCAACATTCAACGCACCTCATTTTTTGCATATTTTCTCTTCATCAATTTGTGCTATTGTCAACATGCATTGCACTATCTTTTATGTGCATAGATGAGTGTAAATAAGTTTTAGTGAAATCTGCTTCTCATCTACATGCCTTGTAGGCTCTTCTGTGTGCGTAGAACCCAATTATCCATGCATTAGCGTGCTTTGATGACTCTTAAGGTGCTTTGTGGCCAAATATCAGCAAGTATGTAACTTTGCATCTTTTTCATGGATGTTTTGCATTCATCATCATCAAAATTGAACTTAAAAAGGATGTCCTGCCTATTGCGAGTCATGGCACTCTTTGATGATTTCCTTTCTCAAGCCTTGCCACTTTGGCACATACACATGATCTTCTTTGGCGATGTGCACCCCATCCTTAAGCCAAAACTTGCATGTCTTCCCTTGACTTGCCAAATCAACCAAACTCTTGTCTTGCTGGTCTTGCTCTTGCCCATCCTTTATTTGGTCCACCAAAGGAAACTTCATACTTGTGATAGTAGCTAACACAACCTTCCTACTAAGAGCGTCAGCCACCAAGTTGACTTTGACAGGCTAGTACTCCATTACAAAGTTGAATTCGGCCAAGAATGCTTGCCATTTAACTTGCTTCGGTGTCAACTTATTTTGCTTGAGAAAGTAGCTCGTGGCCATATTATCGGTCTCCACCATGAAATTGGTCCCTAACAATTAATGTCTCCCAGTTCGCAAGTAATGAACTACATCGGTCATCTCTTTCTCTTGGACGGTGTAGCGACATTCAACATCTTTCAACTTTTGGCTCTCATAGGCAATTTGATGACCTTATTGTATTAAAACTCCACCAAGTGCAAAATCAAGAGCATCATTATGTACCTCATAAGGCTTGGTGTAGTCAGGCAAGGTTTAAGCAGGCTCTTGGTTTACTTTCACCTTAAGGGCCTCGAACTCTCTATGGCATCTTTCATCCCAATCCTACGCCTTGATCTTCTTAAGTAGATTGGTGAGAGGTGCGTAAATGGAGGAGTAGCCTTGGATAAACCTTCGATAGTAATTGACTAAGCCAAGGAACGATCGAAGATCGGTTACCTTCTTTAGCGGCTCCTAATTTATAATAGCTTGCACTTTGGACTTTTCCATACGTAACTTGCCACCACCAATGATGTACCCCAAGAACATTACTTCCTTTTGAGCAAAGGCACATTTATCCTTCTTCACATATAGCTCATTTTCCCTTAGTACTTAAAAGACTTGACGCAAGTGATCCACATGTTCTTCCAAGGTTTTGGTATAGATCACGATGTCATCCAAGTACACCACTACAAACTTATCCAAGAAAGGTTGGAACATCTTATTGATAAGGGTGCAAAACGTGGTAGGAGCATCAATGAGTACAAAGGGCATTACTAAGAATTCGTAGGAGTCATACCTTATAACACATGCCATTTGTGGTTCATCTTTAACCGTAATCCTCACTTGATAACATCCCGATCTCAAATCAAGTTTCGTAACCCATCTTGCTCCACCAAGTTGGTCGAAGAGATTGACAATTAGTGGGATGGAAACTTGTTCTTAATGGTGATCTTGTTGAGAACCCTACAGTTGATGCACAAACGAAGTGACCCATTGTGCTTTTTTTGGAAAAGCACAGGGGCACCGTAAGGAGCCTTAGAAGGTCGGATGTATCCCACATCCAATAATTATTTTAGTTGCCTTCTCAATTCTTCAAGCTAAGGAGGTGCCATCCTATATGGAACTGCGGAAGGTGGACTTCCACCAGACACTAACTCAATTTTATGAACCACTTCTCTCTTTGGTGGAAGTTTCTTAATCAACTCTGCAGGCATGACATCTTTGAACTCTTCAAGGACTTGAGAGATCTCCTTAGGCATATGATCCATCGACGAGTTCTCCTATTCCTTTAAGGCTACTAGAATGTGGGTTGTGCCTTCTTTAATCCTTTAGAGAGTTGCATGACAGATAGAGTTTTGGCTAGTAGACTTGCCTCCCTAGCAAGAGGCATCATGCACATATTACCTTCTTCCAATATGCATATCATGTTGGCACAAGGAATATGTGTGGCTGAGACTTGGTGTATGAAATTGATACCCAACACGGTGGCATAATCATGCATAGGCATAATTGAAAAGTCTACTAAACCTCGCCATTCATCAAGACTTACCTTGATGCCACACGTAACTCCAAAACTAGTCTTTGCTTCGGAATTGACTACCTTAAGCAATCCTCTCTCCTTAGTGTATTTGATGCCTAATCGATCGACCTCTTTTATTTCTAAGAAATTATGGCTTGTACCATTGTCTACTAATGCTTTCATGGGATGCCCGTCAATTTTGGAGTCAACGAACAAGCAACCTTTTCTCTCAGTTAAGCATTTCCATTTTGGCTTTGATTGCACCATGGAACTTTAAAGATCTCATCCTTTCTCTTTCGCGTCGCTCTTGCTCCTCCCTTTCTTGGACTATGGAAAAAAGCTTAGCCTTCTTCGGGCATTCTCTGGCTTTATCCTGTCCATCACAAAAGAAACATTTCAAAGGTGGCCTATTTCCACCTTTTTCGTGCTTCTTGAAGCCCTCTTTGTCTTTGTGGTTGTCTCAACCACTCTTTCCCTTGTCACCATTGTCCTTATTGGATTTCAGCTTGTCACTTCTTTTGAACTAGATAAGGGATTCGGTAATGGAAATAGTGGTAGCAAGATCTTGGGCACCACGTCTCTCGATCTCTATCCTTTCCCATTGTTGCAACCCATCCATAAAGGCAAAGAGTGCCTCCTCGTTAGGATAGTCAGATATTTCTAAGAGCACTTCAGAGAATTGATTCATTTAATCTTGTATGTTGTCCTTTTGTGTGAGACACCTAAGCTAAGCCCTCGCCTCATGCTCGGAGTTCTCGGGATAGAATTGCCTATTGAGTTATTTTTTGAACTCATCCCATGTGTTGATGGTGCAAATCCTCTTTTCAATGTTGCTACACCTTCTCCTCCACCATACCATCACAGTGTTCGCAAGGTAAAGCGAAGCATTATCAACTTTCTTAGCGTCCTCCATTACGCCAAGTGCTTTAAAGTATTATTCTAAGTTCCATAAGAAGTTATTGATCTCATTCGCATTCCTCGAGTCATTAAACGCCTTTCGCTTAGGAACTTTCACCTTTGAAAGAGTAATGACTACCATTAGGCTGGCAACCCCTCCACTTTAGGCAATATCTTTCTTGCAAAGAACTAGCTCTTCCTTGGTCTCCCTCAACTCAAAAATGAACCTTGAAAGTTCTTCCTTCAAATTTATAATCTCGGTACGGAGGGTCTCTTCCAAGGTCTTCACTTGGTCTTGACATGTAGCCATGACAACGTTTTGCAACTCGTCTTAGAGCTCTTCTCTTCCTGTCTTGAGCTCCCGAATACGTTGGTCCGCCTCCTCCAACTTTTCTTGCCCCTCGGCTATATCAAGCTTGACCCTTACACGCTTTTCATTCATGTCAACCAAGACATCCCTTGAACTTGATTTACCTCCCTTCGATTACTTGCCCTCATCGGGTCCTTCCACATTAGTAGTCTCACTTGCACTTGCCATCTTTACTCGAACTAAGGGCTTTGATACCAACTGTCACGAACTTGGTCTTTTCTTCAAATAATCGTGCAGTACTAGTAGACTTCCCTCACTTGAATGCTAGTCGGCCTTAATCTCAAGTGCTAGAAAATGCTAGTGAGTGAGTAAAGATGCTTAATAACTTAGAAAGCAAAGTAGAGAACTTGGAGAATGTTTTTCAATTGCTTGGATGGTTACAAATGAAGTATGGAGGGGTATTTATAGGCTTTCTACCTCCTCAATGAATTGCTAAGATCTATTTGATCCTACGGTCCATATTGCATCTTTGGAAAATTCTATATACATCCATACTATACATGAAAATATTTCTAAGTATCCATAAGATTCTAAAATATTCTATACATCTCTAAACTTGGGCGGAGAATTCTAGAGATTTTTGTATCAATATTCACAGTGCGTTACAGCATGTGCCTTGCCGCACTTCTCCTTGTGCGCCAAGTAAGAGACAGAGAGTCACTACCCATATGAATACTGTTCATCTGGCAATTTGCAAAGTGCTTAGTGGGTATTGTTGTGGCTTATTGCAAACTGCAAAAGTAACATTAAAGAACAAAGGAGAGAAAAATGTTTGGTGTCTTAATTTAAGACAAGTTTTCTTTGTCTTGAATTAATATAGATTACGAAATTGTTTTTATTTGTAAGAGTGTTTTAATAAGTTGGCAAGAACAGTTTCATAATATGCATTAATTTAAGAGAAAAAAAAAATCTATTTTGAGTTGAGACGCTCATATTTTCCACATTAAAAAGTGTGTTTTGAGATGTGATAATTTTTTTTAATCTCAATTCAAGCTAGACTAACAAACTGTCATCTGAAAAATATACGTAGTAAAGGCATTTTAGTAGTCTTAAATTGAGAGAAAAAAATGGCTCAAACCAAGACATTAAACATTACTCGTAGGGAAAAATTCCTCTTAAATTCTTGTTTCTTAAAGATGCTCTTTTTGATATATTCTGAGACGGCTAATGTTGTAGCTTTCCTATGTCGTGTTACAGGTTCTCAAACACCTGTAATTCCGAGTTCGAGCCCAATAGCTCCGGGTACGAGCCGTTTATCTCGTTTATGCACTTGATAATAGATGATGTATTCTAAAATATGATTATTTATAATAATTTACCCCGTTGCACTTTTGTGTGAGTTAATCTAATTGAATTGACAAGTGTTACTTGAACACGAATTTAACCTAACTAATTTGATATCTCAAATAGTTTGGTCTCTTTTTCTAAGAAAAAACTAATTATTAATTTTTACGTGTCATATCATGTTACAGGTTGTAGGAAACCGGGACGGAGTCACTGTCGCCTCACAGACAACAACCCTTAATTATAAAAGTGAAACCAGAAATGGTGCTTGTGGTTAAATAATGTCAAGCCCTCACAAGGAATAATTATGAAGCCATGTCGTCTTGGACTGCTTCCCTGATCGTTTTCGCCTTCCATGCAGTTGCTTTTAGTAAAGTCTTGTTGTTGCAACATGACAGTTTTAGTTTATATATGCTCTGAAAAAAGTAATGTTGTGTGTTCTTATGCAAACTCACCGATACTAAAATGATTCATTATCTATTTACACATTTAAATATTGTTATGAGCGATTGAATGTGTTATGACAGTGGGTATGTAAATAAGGTTTTGAGGCGTGAAAAATATTATCTTTAAAATTTTAATTATCTCATTATATTTACTGTAGGGTTAAGACAATAAATTTTTAGGGTACAACAAAGTTTATATTCTACAATCAGCAATTCTTGTAGAATACCCTAAAAACTTCTATACTTCTATTGTATATCTTGAAAAAGATAGGAAGAAAACATATTTTATACATGACACAACTCATACAGTTAAAACACAACTCTTGATGAAAAGATGTAACATTTAATCAAATTTTAACTATTAAACATTCACAATTTTGGAAAAAATAAAATAAATATATTAATTGTGAATTTTTAAGTGCCAAATGCCATCATAGACCAGTTATATATTTAAATATAATTGTATTTGTAAGCACATTTGATGCCAAATTATGGTTTGCCTCCACTTTTTCCTCTAATATTCAAATCAATTGAATAAGTGTTCCTCACATTATAAAATACAAAAAATTCTTTTACTTTAGCAATGTGGGACAAGTTCTCTTCTCTTTATCAATACATCTAATATACAAGCTATACACAACAATCCCCCACTTAGCTTGTAATATTAGGTTAAATATTGTTTCATGCATAAAGAGATAGTATCTTTCGATTTAAACCTCTCCTTAGTGTAAGCATGTCAGAAATCTATTGAAATCATGATTGCAAATAGCTTAAATCAGGATTTCGTATAATAGATTTGGAAATGTCACACACATAATCCAATTAGCCTAGAACAGAAGTTCACCGTTAAGTTAGCACTAATATGGCCTTGGCCTACCTCCTGTATTCATGAACATTTACAATATTTTCCAAAACTATTGTTGAAGCGGCACCACTTCTTATGTTCATATAGGTGAAATTTCCTTTAGCAAATTTCATTAAGAGTGCTTATACTCGTCCTCCCATTTAACATGTACAAAACTTAATAATAATTTGTTCTTACCGATTAAATTATTTAACTAGTAAAATTACTGGTTAAAGTTGGGTTCCGACTATTAGTAATTTTGATTAAATGGTTTTAAACCCAAACCAGCAGATGTACTTCTTACTAAATCTCTTGCGAGACCTTTAGTAAGCGGATATGCTAGATTGTTACAAGATCTGACATACACAATGGTAATTATTCCGTCAGAAAGTAATTGCCTAACATATTTATGCCTCAAGCTTATATGTCTAGATTTTCCGTTGTAGATTTTATTAAATGCCCTAGACATAGTTGCTTGACTATCACAGTGTAAGGAAATGGCTAGCATCGGTAGTGGCCACAACTCAATATCTAATAACATATTTCTAAGCCATTCTGCCTCCTTACCAGCTACTGCTAATGCTATGAATTCAGATTCCATTGTAGAATGAGTTATACAAGTTTGTTTATTTGATGCCCAAGAAACAACACCACCTCCTAAGATGAAGACCCAACCTGAAATGGACTTGTTATCACTTGCACTAGTTTTCCAACTAGCATCTATATAACCTTCAAGCACAACTGGATATTTATTATAAAACAAACCATAATTCATAATCCTTTTCAAGTAACCAAGTACTCTTGTAATTGCTTTCCAATGTTCCACACTAGGATTATTTGTATACCTAGACAACTTGAACACTGTAAAAGCAATATCTGGCCTAGTACAGTGCATAGCATACATTAAACTTCCAATTGCACTAGCATACTCAATTTGAGCAACTGATCTACCAGTTTTTTCTATTAATTTGAAAGATACATCGTATGAAGTATTTGCTTCTTTAATATTTAAATGTTTAAATTTATTCAACATGTTCTCAATATAATAAAATTGACAAAGAGCAAAACCCCCACTATGTCTCTTAACTTTGATACCTAAGATCTTATCTACCTCACTAAGTCTTTCATTTGAAATTTAAAGGAAAGATAAGCCTTAGTATCATTTACACCATCCATGTTGGTACCAATTATAAGCATGTCATCAACATAAAGACATATAATTACAACAAAGTGTTCTATGAATTTAGAATAAATGCATCTATCAGCACTATTATGCTTGAAACCATATTCTAAAATCACCAAATCAAACTTTTCATGCCATTGTTTTGGAGCTTGTTTTAAACCATGCAAAGATTTTGTTAGCTCGCATACTTTATGCTCATTTCCTGGTAGAACAAAACCCTCGGGTTGTTCCATATACACTTCTTTATCGAGATCACCATTCAAGAAAGTTGTTTTAACATCCATTTGATGAACACATAAGTTATAAATGGAAGCTAAATCCAACAACAATCTTATAGAAGTAATTTGAGCAACATGAGCATAAGTATCAAAATAATCAACCCTCTCTTTTTTTCAAAATCCTTTAGCCACCAACCTTGCTTTAAAGAGCTTCCCATCTTTTACTCTAAACACCCATTTGCATCCTATAGCCTTGGAACCTGGAGGCAAATCAACAATGGTCTAAGTATTGTTATATAATAATGAATCCATTTCATTATTGATTGCCTCTTTCCAAATGCAACATCACAAGACAACATTGCATGTTTGTAAGTTTTAGGATCATCATTAACCATTAACAAGATTGAAATCTTATTAAGTACATAAGTCCTATTGCCTTCAACTAAGAAAGCAATAGATTGTGAAGATATAAAATTTGGATGTAAACTCTTTTCTTTTCTAGCACATTTACTTCTCCTAATTTCTAGAGAAGGATTTTCTTGGATTCTTTTATTACTAGAGCTTGAATCAATATAGAATTACTTATTGGTTCTTTCCTTATTTCAAAAACATTGTTTGGCTCACTAATTGTATTTGAATCACCTTGGAATTTATTTTCAATAAATTCCACATCTCTAGATTCAACAATTACATTTGAACTCGAATCCAAAATTCTATATGCTTTTGAATTTTCAGCGTAGCCAACAAAAATACCCTTTGAGGCTCTAAGTCCCAATTTCATCCTTTTAGGATTCGGAACTCTATAAAAAGCTAGGCATCCCCAAACTCTAAGATAATTTAGGTTTGGTTTTCTTTTCTTCTATAATTCATAAGGAGAAATTTAGTTTTCTAGAAGGTATTCTATTATGGATATGGCATGCCGT
>CAODLS010731255.1:0-12139 GCA_948243855.1 Flueggea neowawraea
TATATTGCAGTTTCAGAAGCTACAAAGGAGACTGTTTGGATTAGGAAGTTCATTACTGGATTAGGAGTTGTCCCAAGCATCCTAGATCCAATTGAACTCCATTGTGATAACAACGAGGCCATCGCACAGGCTAAGGAGCCCCGATCACACCAAAAATCCAAACATATACTCAGGAGTTACCATCTCATTCAAAAAATTGTGGAGAGAGGAGATATGAAGATATGCAAGATTCCTGGAGAAAACAATGTAGCAGATCCACTAACCAAGCAGTTAGCTAGGCCAAGGCATGAAGGTCATGTTAGATCCTTTGGTCTTAGGATTATAGCTAATTGGAACTAGTGCTAGTGGGAGATTGTTAGTGTAAGCCCTAACCCTAATACATTGAATCCAAATTATATTTTATATATAAATATTATGAGAGATTGTTTTATCTCATTATTATTCCTATGCATATTTAATTTAATAAAACATTCATAAATAGTGATTCCGCTTAAGTTATCAAATATGTGATTTGGATAGTAAAACCTTGAAGCATAAAAGAATATTATTTTAAATGTCCCTAGTCAATTATTGTCATGGAAGTGACAATAAATCAAGACTAGTATGCACTATGTGAGATGATCATGTTTTATTGGTCATAGGTATGAGATATCAATCAGAGAACATAGAACATGTTAGAGAATAGTGTTTTGGATGGATCCGCTTGTGAGAATTCTACATGGTTGAAAGGTCATAAATATTTCTCATACAACGCTTATACTTGAATCCCTCGACCTAAAATCACTATTGATTCTTGGGTGATTTCTCGTATACTTTGACATACACCTAACGTTATTTGTAATGAGTAACAAGTATGAGTATGATTGGGTATGCCATGAATCATGCTAAGGAGCATGAGTGAAGTGAAGGAATTGCCACTCTCGAAGAGAGTGAAGATATCACCGACCACTTGATTAGTGAAACTGAGTAGTGTGTGGCCACACCCAAACAAAGTGATAAGTGTTATCATTTGTTTGACTTAGGCAGGATCACTTATAGATAAAGGAAATGTTTTAGTATAAATAAGGGTGATCGGTTCCATGCCTTATGCTAATTCTGACATCGAGAGGTAAAGGGTTGTATAAGGTTGTAATTAGGTTATGTTGATTCGTAATTGACATTCATTTCAATTTGGGTAATCATAATGTCTTGCTAGAAGTCAATTATGATTTATGAGTTTTAAATTAATTTTGGGCATATTGCCAACATTGAATAAACCACAGGATCGCACACAATAAAGATCTGAGTTAGGGCTAAGACTGTTTTATTGTCGGGCCATTAATTTATGTTGATGACTAAAAAATAATTAAATGGGCCAAGATGAAATTCGGCACACTCATTAGGCTCAATTAAGAATTCGGCCTTGTGGGGTGTTAGTTAACAAGAGTGATTAGTTAATAAGATTTAATTATTTACTTAAAAGGAAAGAAAAAGAAGATAAGATTTTGGCTAGGGTTTCTCCATTACTTGCCGAAACCCTAATTGAGAAAAAAAGGAAGGAATTTGATTCTCTCACTCATTCTCCAAGTTCGGCTAGGGTTAGGGTTGAGTGACACTCTTATTTTTTTTCTTCTTTGCTTTCCTGGAAGAAATACCTAAATTGGAGGAGAGAGAATTTGATTATTGCACACTCCAAAATTCGGCTAGGTTTTCCTTTTCCTACTCCAGCCGAAACCCTAAGAATAAATAGGAAGAGAATTTGATTCTCAATCCATCCTTGCTAGTCTAGGGTTCGACCACCAACCAAAATAGAGAAAAAAATCTGTTTTGTTCTATCTCTTAAAATTCCGAATTTCTCAAGGCTCAATCAAGAAAGAGAAACAGTTTCTTTTAGTGTTAGCACACATTAGCCTAACCAACGATCTTGTGTGTGTGTGAGAGGAGAGGGGATTCGTCCTTTGACAGTCCCTAGGTCAATTGCAATTCGACACAAGAGAAGGAGGAAGGAAAGGCAATTCAGGAACACTTTGTTTTGGAGGAAACCAATTCGGCAAGGCTGAAAGGTAAACATGTTCGGCCTCCTTTTATTAATTATGATTACATACAGTGTTCCCGGATATTTCTTATGTCATGTTGTTGTTTTCCGCTGCACACATTTGATGTTGTTTATTCGCATAAGAAACCCAACACGAGGCATTCCATTTGATAGTGAGTGCCCCTTGTTTCGATATCATTTTATTTTTCTTAGAGCTCTATACCGGGTTGATGTTGGGTTACCGAGTCTTGTTTTGACTTTTGGGTTACACTTGGTTTTGTTATATTCCGCATTTAATGATATTATGATTTATTTTGTATAACTTATATTTCATATATTCATTTTTTTCAGTATTTAATGTTTTATAACTGCTAAATGGTTTTATAACAGTTTTACAAATATTGGATAGAATAACTGATCTCTGAGGCTTGTGCGAGATGGGTCAGACTTTCATAAACGGTTCACCTCGTAGGCCGGTGACGACCCAAATTTAGGTCGTGACAACTTCGATGCCCCCACTAAGATGATGTGTCCCAAGATGATGCCTTGGTCAACCATGAAGTGGCACTTCTCATAATTTAGAACAAGATTGACCTCTATACATCATTTCAACACTTTATTCAAATTCTCAAGGCAAGTAGAGAAAGAATCACCATAGACAGTAAAATCATCCATAAATACTTGAATAATTCCCTCAACATAGTCAGAGAAAATGCTCACCTTGCATTGTTGTAAAGTGGCTGGTACGTTGTAGAGACCGAAATGCATACATCTACAGACCAAAGTACCAAATGGGCATGTGAATGTGGTCTTCTCTCGATCTTCCAGTGCAAATGGAATTTGATGAAAGCCTGAATATCCATCCAAACAAAAATAATGTGAATGGCCATGAGACACTCCAACATTTGATCAATGAGAGGTAGAGGGAAGTGATCTTTCCTTGTCACAGCATTGAGCTTCCTATAGTTGATGCACACTCTCCAACCATTTTGAACTAATGTAGGAACCAATTCACCTTCTTTGTTCATGACCACAGTAATACCAGTCTTATTAGGCACAACCTGAGTTGGGCTAATCCATTGACTGTCAGATATAGCATAAATTACATTAGCATTAAGGAGCTTTAATATCTCTTTCTTACCGGCCTCCATCATTGGTGGATTCAAATGCCTTTGGGGCTACCGACAAGGCTTGAAATTTTCCTCTAAAAGAATTCGATGCATATAAACCGATGGACTCAGCCCCTTAATATCAGCTATTGTCCAACCCATAGCTTTTTTGTTGTCTCTAAACACCCTTATCAATTTCTCTTCTTCCACCTCACTGAGTTTGTTTGAAATAATCACAGGAAGACCTTCATTGTCCCTTAAAAACATGTATTTCAAATTATCAGGAAGGGTTTTTAACTCAAGAACAAGTGGTTGCTCTATGGACGACTTCAATATGTTTTCAGAACCCTAAATATTCAATTGTGTAAGCATAATTAGTGCACTATGTAAGGTTTCCAAATCCGATACGTCACCAACCAATGGGGATTATAGAACCCATTCTTTTCCAAGTTCTTTCAGATTTGTTGGATTGAGACTTCGGGTGAAGGCAACCTATATAGAATCATCATACCATAACTCGACCAATTTCTGAGTTAGTGGTTCAACAGAATCAATTGAATAAATAGATGAATAATCATTTACATTTTTCAAAGCATCATTAATGTTGAACCTAATGACTGCCCATCAAACTCCATTGTCATAGTACCATCATGAACATCAATTTTTGTTCGGGCAGTCTTTAAGAATGGCCTACCTAACAACAACAATCTCGAATTTGATGTTCCATCATCTTGTATATCAAGAACATAAAAGTCAGCTGGGAACACCAAATCGTTTACATGTACTAACACATCTTCTAACACTCCTTCAGGAAAAACACTTGACTTGTCAGCAAGGGTTAGTACAACTCCACTCTCTTTCAATGGACAAACATTCAAAGCAGAATAAATAGACAATGGCATATCATTTATGGAAGCACCAAGATCACACATAGCCTTTTCTATTCCATAATTTCCTATCTTATAAGGTATAATGAACATACTTGGTTCCTTCTTTTTGTTAGGCAAATTTTTATGTAGAACAGCTGATACAGTGTCTCCTTTAGGAATTCTCTCATTGACCTTCAATTTATTCATGTTAGTACATAATTCTTTGAGCAATCGAGCATATCTAGGCACTTGCTTAATTGTTATAAATAATGGAATGTTGATTTCCATCTTCTTAAACATCTTCAAGATCTCTTTGTCATCTTCTCCCTTCTTCTTCTTGGCCAATTGGTGAGGAAAATGTGGTTTTTCTTAGTGGACAATCAGTGGTTGTTGTTGAGTATCTTCTTTTTTAGTTTTAACCTCTTTTTGGATATCACCCTTCACGGCATAGCCTTGTCGAGATGCATATTTTTTTATCACCATCAGGTATTTCCTTCCCATTATGAAGAGTAATTGCATTGATGTCTTGTCTTAGATTTACAGTGGGTTGTGATGAAAATTTCCCTTAATTCTCCAGTTTATTTATCGAGGTGGCGAGTCGATTGAATTGATTTTGCAAGTCTTGAATGTGATCATCTGTTCTCTGCTAAAATTGTTGATTTGCTTGCTTTATTTCTTGAGTTGTAGTCACCATATTTTTCACCAATTCTTCAAAAGATGTTCCATTATTGTTTGACTAAGAATTGTGGCATGGCTGGCCTTGTTAATGGTTGTTGTTTTGTGACCCATTCCCATACTTGAAATTAAGATGATCTCTCCAACCCGAGTTGTATGTATTCGAGTAACGGTCGTACCTTTTCTGATATTGTCCACCAAAATGATTCACTACATTTAGTTAAGCCTAGCTATCTTCATCAGTCAATGAAGGACTTGAATTAGTAAAATTCCATTGTACACCACATATTCCACATATTTGAGCTCTTGGCAGCTTAGGTGCATGGTTGTTCAATGCATCAATGGTTTGGCGAAGCAAGGAAGTAAGTTCTTCAATTTCAGAGCTCTTGATGGATACCTCATTAACACGTCGTGGTGCAATTTCGATCTTGGTACTAAACTGCTGCAAGTTGGATGCAATGACAGAGATTAAATCTCAAGCTTCCCTTGGTGTTTTGCTGATAATGGCGCCTCCACTTATTGCATCCATCATCCTTCTCTCTAATGGAAGTAAACCATCATAGAAATATTGGATTAATAATTGTTTAGAAATCCCATGTTGTGGGCAACTAGCACACAATCTCTTAAATCATTCCCAATACTCATAAAAAGTCTATGAATCCTTTTGTTTGATGCTGCAAATTTCTTGTCTCAAGTTGGCATCCCTAGAAGCAGGAAAGAATCTCTCCAAAAATAATTGAACCATGTCAGCCCAAGTATCAACAGAACCATGAGGTAGATAAAAAAAAATCTTTCGCTCTGTCAGCTAAAGAGAATGGAAAAGCTCTTAATTTAATTTGCTCTTCAGAAATACCATGTGGCATGAAGTTTGGACATACAACATAAAATTCCTTCAAGTGTTTATTTGGGTATTCATTTTCTACACCATGGAAGTTGGGTAAAAGATGAATCAACCCGGACTTCAATTCAAATGGAACGCGCAGTGGCTGATACTGAATACAGAGTGGCTGCTGAACAACAGGTGGATCAACTAGCTCTCTTAAAGTTTGTTTTGCTGGAGCATCAGGTTGAATACCTGGTGGTGCATTATTCTCAGCCATGTCGACATCTAAGTATGTGTCGACTGAAAAATCAAAAATCTCAGCAAGCATGGTACATAGAGGCGACATTGAAGAAACGTAGGGCTTGCGCAGTCTTGCTTCATTTCGTTGCCTCTTTGCTGTCTTTTCAATTTCAGGATCGATTTGAGTTCACCTGCAAAACAAGAACGATACAAGCAAACAAGAAGATTAAATAGTAAAGCAATTAGACAAAATATTTGACACTAGTCCCCGACAACGGTGCCAAAATTTGATGGTCTTGAAACCAACAAATTTAAATTCCTACTTTAAGCCTAGAATAAATAATATTTGAAGACACTGACAAGCAAGGCCTAATCCACAGAGACTGACAAAAATTATATATTTGCAGAAAGAACAATTAAAGTGAAAATATGATTTGGTTGAGAAACAAGCAAACATAGCAATTAAATAAATCAAGAATGCAGAATTACTGAGGAAGAAATCAATATCAAGAAAGCCTAGTCAAGGTACATTTTCATCTCACTTTATTAATTGATCAGGTAACGAAAGATAAATCAATATTGTTCATACAAGCAAGTTATAGTTACAGGTGAAACACTCAGTAACTAATCTTTACTTACTGTTTCGGTAGTTCCGGGAAGCCCTGCAAACTACTTCCCTAACCAATAAACAACCCCCAGGATGCTTTTCAGAGTTTAATTTTATGGTAGCATCAACAATTATGAAGACTCAACCCAAGCCAACAAACTCGGAAGCCGCAGTTTATTTAAGCAAGACTATTCTATTCCATCAATGATATTCGAAGGCCATTATCATAACAACAACACCAATTTACCACCTGTGCTAGACACACAATCACTAATCTACGAATCTAACTGGTTGGTATTATTCTATTAACTAATTCAATGTAGCCATCATCAATTCAATCAACAGAATAATAATTAATCATTCAAGAACAGAAATAGAATAAATGCATAAACAGTAAAGAACAATTAAAACACCTCACAATTAATTAAAGATCAACTTTGATTATACCTCGACTAGAAAAAAAATAATTGCTCATAATGTTAAGAAGAACACAAGAATAAATGTTTGTTATGGAAATCCCAAAAGTTGTCGAAGAACTATAAAAGATGGTGACACTGTTGCTTTTATATAGAGAGAAACTTACAACCCTAATAATTTTTGTTCCAAAGTTCCAAAAGTTACCCTCCTAAAAGACATAAGTTTTTCCTTCACGAAAGCCACAATTCTGACCCTTGCGACTGTTTAAAACATCTCTAGCACTTTATTTTTTAAAGTCTGCTAGTTCGTCACGTGCTGAACACACGCTCCCATCATGTCAAGGCCTTGCAGTGATCATCATTATCAGTCTTTGCGTAAATCAGCTTCAAATCCATCCACTTTTGTCCAAATAAACCTCTCAACCAAATAAACACAAAGTAACATAATAACACTATAATATGGAAAATAATGCACTCAAAACAATATTAAAATACTATTGCAAAGATGCGTAAAATGCATACTAACAGCTGCCATAATGTCGTTTGTAACAACCCCAAGTGAAGAATCAAGAGATGAAGCTTGGGTTAGGTTTACAAGCATAAAACTTGTTGTGTGCTTGAGTAAGGATACTTAGTGCCGACAAAGTGTTCGATTAAATTCTGCAAGGAGCCTAATGGGCCTAACTTGACTAGATGGTGCCGAAATGACCCTCCTAGGAAGTGTATGTACTATTGGAGTGACCTCGAGAGAGCCTTGAGTGAGTCATATGGAGAGAACACACAATCTCAAAAGCTCAATTCTTTAATGTAATGAAATGGAAGTCTTTGCTTGCATCTTAGTTATCCAAATGCTTTTTCTTTTAATTTGTTATTTCATTTGCGTTTTTAAAAACCAAACCATTCACAACTCAATTTCCTTATTTTATTGCTTTCCTTTGTTTTTTTTTTATCATTAACTAATACATGTTCCTTGTGGATTCGATACCCAATGAATACTCCAAGGGTTTTATTACTACATCGATTCTAGTACGCTCGTTAAAGGTCGAACACAATACATCGGCATCTCAAGCTGCAATCGAGTCGTTGCTTCAGTTGGACCACTAGTTGTTTCCTTGATGGCCACTTGTCGAGTAGCCACCATCCATTTCAGCTTGTGGGTACAACCTTCACAAATTCCTGCTGCTTACAAGATCGCACCAGCCCCTTCGAGAAGCTGTCTTTCACGGTCGACCATCTCTGTTTGTCTTCGCTCTGTCTTTTGGTCATCCTTCCACATTTTGAAGGCTCAGTGAGAGGCAGTTCCTTTATGAAAAGGATTATGCCTAGGAATAGGTCGAGTAAAATTCAGGGTACTAGGTTTCAACAGGTGCAATGTGACCTTTTGTTCGCTCAAGAGGTCATACCAGAAATGGTCTTTGTGAGTCCAAAGGAAATCTCTGAACTCCATGCAGTTATCTATGGTGTGAAGTGTGGTGATGTGCCAACAGTAATAGTGGTCAAGTGAAGTATCCTCGATGAATGGGAACGTAAGAACTCCCATTCTCTCCAGTTGGTTGAACACCTTGATTACCACCCAAGTGTTTTCGGTCACCACGTTAGAATTTTGCATAAGATGAGATAACTCGATTAGTGCACACTCAACATTTGGAAAGAGGTCCATATCTACCCCTATAGTTTCTTTAGTATCAGGACATTGTAGTTCTTTAGATTCTACTAAGTCCTGAATTTTATTGCTAAACACAACACAGTTATTTGTTGAATGAGTTGACAAGTTGTGCCACTTGTAAAAGTTTTTTCCTTGCAACTCTTCGACCGACGGTAGCTTGTGAGTTCCTCTCAATTTGATTTGCTAATTCCCATACAACCAATCGAAGATGAGATTGGCTTTGTCTAAATTGAAGGAATATTTCCTATTTTCCTTTAACTTTAAACCCCTTGGTGCCTGAGGATTTTTCTTGGCTAAAGGTCTGCACATCATCGGACTTCCTTGAACGTACTCTGCGACATCAACCTTGAAGCATGAATCCTGTCCTGCGGAAACCCAATGCTCTGTTTCTTTTAGTGTTACATCCTGATAATACGTTCCAAGCATTGAGCTTTTCCAAACATTTTCTTCCTTCAGAATTGCATCGAATCGATCAACTCATTCGGTCAGTTCGTACAGATCATGGAACACCATTCCTTTGAATTTCTTGCAAAGTTCAAAATCCAATCCATCCTATGCAAAGCGCAAGAACTCACTTTCAGGCATATTAGATTGGCACCTTATTCTTGCTTGCCTAAACTAGGTCAAGTACTCCTTGGTCGACTCATCTAACTTCTGTCTTAAATGTGCCAAATCCATAACCGTTGTACCATGATCTCTTTGAGCAAACTGGGCTTGGAATTCATTTTGCATATCCCACCATATGAAGATCTAGTTTGGCATCAAGCTGATGTACCAGTTGAAAGTTGTTCCAGTAAGTGAACTCGTAAAAAGACGCAACATGAGGTAGTCATCGCCCGACACTTCTCCTCATTAGTAATTAAACCGAGATATATGTTCAAGTGTTAACATCTTTCCATCTCCCGAGAACAGAGTAAATTCTGTAACTTTGTATACTCGAGGAAACGGGTAATATCTATTAATATAATCAAGATAGGGTTTCATGTATATAGGTCGATTGATTCGCTGCAACTGTGGCCCATACATGCGCTCAATTGTGTTTGCTACCGCATCCTGATTAATTTATTGTGCAAGTTTGACCTCAATCGGCGGATACGAGTACACAGGTGGTACAACCTGGGCTCCAAACTATTGCGGTGTAGTCCCGAATGGGAAAGTTAGGGCATAGTTCGATTGAATTTAGATCAAAGGTTGTCCAGGTGGTTCATATGCTGGAGCCAAGCTCGAACTGGCACAACCCATATATGTTAGAGCCAGGGATTCCTGAAGTCGTAGCAAGGGTAACGGAGGTTACTCCCAATCCTCAGGCCGAATATGCAGACGTATTCGATTCATAAGCCCGATTGGTAGTAACCGAAGGATAACCTAACGGTGGATCATTCGTTCCCCTGACAACCAGAGTCTCTACAACTCCTCGAGGAAAAGGTTCCTCCAGAGGTCTTTTGCCCTACCTCGACTCTCGAGCATAATCTCGATTCCTTAGATAATTTGCCTATCAAAAGGGGCTTGCAAATCGTGGTATAAACCTCCAATGTTGTCGATCAAACGATCCCTTTGGCGTTGAATCGAAACAAACCAATCGTTGGTTCATTTGTTGAATTCCTCTGTCTTCTTTTGATACAACTCGACCAGATGACTATTCTGCTCATTCTGAGCAGCTTTTATTTCCTTAGTTAGATCGCCAGTCACTTTCCCAAACTGTCCATGCAGTTTCTCGACCTGTTGGTTGGCGTGTGACCGAACTTCTTTGACCTTAGCATTCGCTACTTGCTCCATCTAATGTTTCCATTTCAAACGAATTTCTTCGGATGCCTTTAAGGAATCCGTTATCTGTGTTTGAATGTTTGCCAGGTCGTGTTGCAGCTCGTCATTACAAAGAGTCATCTTTGATCGAAACGAGCCATTCTTCATCGAAGAAAGACATGAAATCGATGTTCTCACTCGATTGAGATTTCGTCCCAACAGAAGGAGTCATGGCCCTTTGTACTGGACTTCCACCTCTCTGAGGGGAAATTGCCTCGTGGACTGTCCCCACTTCTTGCTGAGAGTTCGAGATTCGAGTAGCACGTCTTGGCATTCTTATTGAATAGTCTCCCATTGTGGTCGCCAAAACGTGTTACGCTCCTTTTCGCTCGAGAACACCTGCCTCGATCAACATGCAATTTCAAGGAGACTTAATCCAAAATGTCAAGGGGTTCGTATTGCCTAACTCAATAGGATTTTTCAAGTGATAATGGATAAATCGATTTAAGTCTACCTGAATAAAAAGAAGTGCAGTAAAGTAAAAGTCAAACCGAAGTAATAAATCCTCAGCAATACTTTAGACTTGGCGGGATACCACCAAGTAGATACTAGCAGAGAAAATTGAAATTAAACTAGAAATAATGATTACAACTTGCAACTACAAACGTAAATGAGTAAAAACTAACTTATATCCTAACAAATTCAACCAGAAAACCAGTGACTTACAGGAGGATTGAAATCAAATCATGAATGGTCTTCATGATCTCCAGCAAGCACGAGTTCAAATAGTTGAAAGTGTGTTTTACTAAAGCTAGAAAGAACAGAGTAAAAACTAAAAGCAAAATGTAAGTTCAGATGTTTGAAGTGACGTCCTTGTTCACTTTGACCTCTTGGTATTTATACTACGAGTGTCCCAGACGATTAACCTCGACGGTTTCCTTGATGATCACATGTTTCTCACCACGTTCTCCAGTAGCCTCAACTGTAGATAACCACCCTGCCACCTGACTCTCCACGTTCCTTCAAGATAGTTTTTTGTCAAGTCTGCACTTCGTGGGGTGGTGGCCAACTTGAAAGATAACCGCCTTAACTTCCTTCCGGGAAAGCTCATCTCAATCGATATTTCTTCAAACGAACACTTGCCTTCCTGTTATCGAGGGAGTTAACATGGAGATACTTTGATCGAACTCCTCCCTCAAGCTACTTTTCCTCGAACACGCTGTAGACTTGATCACTTCGTCCTTGAGGTACTTCTTTATGCAGGCATCTCGTTCTTGCTCGATTTGCGTCATTGTCTTTGTTCGCATGACTTGACCCTTACTTCTGCTCGACCTTTGGTAACATCATTAAATCATAGTATCTTTTGTGTCAGAATCCGTCTCTTCCCTTATTAATGAGCACTGCAAAACCAAACGACGGCTTACCCTGGTCATGCCACATGTCTTTATTGTCAAGTCGCATTTAATAGGGCGTAACAAAGTGAATACAGAGCCATGGACATATTCAGCAGGAAACAGAACCCGAAAGGTTTGATGTTTACCTCAATTCAACTCTGCCCACATGCTTATTCTGCATGATCAATTGAAAAAAAAACTGTTAATTCTTTTTCTGGGAACTTTTTGATTTTTTTTTGTGATTTAATTTGTTTTGATTGCTTTTTTAAGATGGGTTGACTTCTTTAATTTTTTTTATTGTTGATTGATCTTATTTTTGTGGACAGAGTTGTTTTTATAGTATTGAGGAGAATCAATGAAGATAGCATTGAAATTACCAAGAAAAAGAAAAGAGTTTTGCATAAATGTTAATTTTTGTGTTGTTTTGACTGCAGAGGTTCTGCTTGAGAACAAGAGAGAGATTCAAGTTGCTACTAGAGGTATCCTTTCATTTATGTTCTTTCAGTAAGTTTGGATTTTGCATGATTTTCGTTTTTCTTTTTGTTTGGAAATGATGAATTGACTATTCAACTTGGATATCGGC
>CAODLS010731260.1:0-14700 GCA_948243855.1 Flueggea neowawraea
CAACCCCATTTTGTTGGGGGAGTACTAACACAACTGGTTTGATGCACAATGCCATTAGAAATTAAGAAATTAGTCATTTTATGAGAAGTATACTCTGTGCCATTGTCAATTTGAAGAATTTTAATATGAGCTGAAAACTGATTAACAATCATCACATGCAATTCTTTAAAGATTGCACAAACATCGCTCTTTGATTGCAACAAATAAACCTAAGTAACCTTGGAGAAATCATCAATGAAGGTTACAAAATATTTGAAGCCATCAATGGAATTAAGTACAGGACCTCATACATCTGAATGTATCAATTCAAAAGGTTGTGAAGTTTCAGACATTGAGAAATTGAAAGGAAGTCTAAATGATTTTGAATAATGACTAACTTCACAATTATGAACTTCCTTAGACAAGTCAGGAAGAAGTTTTGAAAAAACAAAATTAGACTAATGAGCAAGATGTTGGTGCCATAAAATTTTTTGACTCATAAGAGCTGCAAGAGCTTGAAGACCTTTAGAAACTTGACAATTTGGAGTAAAGTAGTAGAGTCCATGCAAATAAAATCTTTCACCAATCATCTTTTTGGTGATATGATCCTGAAACACAACCTTACAGGGAGTGAATAAAACTTCACATTTAAGATTTTGAATTAATTGTCGAACAAAAAGCAACTGAAAAGGAAAGGAAGGCACATAAAGAGCATTCGAATCTATAGAAGAAGACACTGACCTGTACGTTTTGGCCATTATCAATAGACACAACAAAAGAGATTGGATGAAAATCACTTAAGGTTTCAAGTTTATTTGTCATGTGATTGGAGACACCAGAGTCTACTACTCATAAATTAGGTGTTGAACTAATTTCTAGTGCAGTTATAAAGACAGATAAAATACCTTGGTTGTTCTCAGAGTTGACAACATTGGCATTAGCTAGAAAAACAACAAATTTGCTCAAAAGTGTTGTAGGAGTATCACGTCCTTATTCTCCTTCCTGGACAATTCCCTAACCATGTTTGTCATGCAAATAACTTGCAAATTCATTAAGCAAGGTTAGAAGAGAAAGATTCAACAGTATGAGAGGTAAATGAGCTATGGGATTGGGACCACGCCTTTGATCTCCTCCTCTTCTATCCTTACCAAATTTGAGTTTCAATTCTGTATGAAGAATCCAACAACGATCCATTGTATGTCCATAGCATTACAGTGCTCACACTTCAAGTTTGGGTGTTTACCTTTGTAAGGTTTCTTCTCAGCTTGAGAAAGATAGGCATGAGAGTTTGAAGCACCAAGTGTAGTACTACATGGCATAATATTTCTGCAAACTTCTTCTTGTTGTATAGCTGCACAAACATTTTTCAAGGAAGCTAATTCGGCTGTCATCAGAATATGACTCCGGAACTACTCAATCTGAATCAAGACTCGCCAAGAGTTGAAACACTCTTATCTTCTTCAACCCATTTTTTTAGAATCACAGGATCAACCATATGTAGATGATAAACTTCCAATTCATTCCACATGCTTTTCAATTTTCCCAGAATACTAACAAAGGGTTTCCCTTCTTGCTGCAAGCCTACAATTTCCCGCTGGATTTGGAAAATTCTGGCATAATTGTTTTGATTTCCATACATGTCTACTACCGCCTCCGACAGATCACGAGAAGACTCCAAATAACTAAAAATTCAGCAACATTATGCTCCATTGAATTGAGCAACCAAGACATAACCATCTGGTCTTTTGATAACCAGACATTATATTCAGGTGAGTTTTCATCAGGAGCCGTTTCTTTGCCATTGATGAATCCCAGCTTTGGTCTACCACCAAGAGCAATGGTGACAGCTCTTGACCATGACAGATAATTGAACTCATTCAATAACGTATAACTCAATTTTTGAGAGGTATTAACCTCAACATCATGATTATTAGAAGAAAAGGCAATCACCTCATTAGAGGTTCTTGTAACATCATCAAAAGACATTGTCGACAGAGGCAGCATTGTCCTGCTCTGATACCATAAAGAAAACGGAAGGTATTGAAGAATGATATTCTCTACTATATTTTCTGTACAATTTTACAGCATCTATATATACGTTACATGCGGAAATCCTAGCAAATATTCTGTATATACAGTTGCCAAACATAGCTGCACTAGAAGGAAATAATTGCTGATTATTAGGAGTGAATTTGTCAATGATCTGTCAGCATAATATTTTATAATGTTTTTGTGCTTTCTTTTTTTCCACTCTTTGCTTTCTAGCCAGCAAATACGCTTTCCATAAGTCGTAGGAAGGCTCAAGAGGATTTACTGCAGTCGGCAAATTTCAAATTCATTGCACCAAAGCCCACATCACATAGCCATGCTGGTCAGTTGATAAATGGGGACAACAGAAGCGCAAAGGACTACTCAACAGGAAGCTAGTTTGAGACCTAGGTGGAAACGAGCTCTTTCTCCAACTGATTTAGAGTTTGGACCTGATAATGAGCATTCTGGTAATCAGGAGTGCGAGAATCATGCATTCAAATTTTCTAAACCTGTTCTGAAGAAAGGGCAACTTTCTTCATCCTGTGACTCTGCATCTGCGAGGCCACTCAGTGAATCACAAGCATCAACGCAAGAGCTAGAAATAAGTGCTCCCTCGTTGAAAAAAAATCCAAGGGAAAACAGCAGCACTGCTGCTGCTTCCTCTGAAGGCAGAAAAGCTAATGTTAAAAACCCCCGCAAGGGAATGTAAATATGTGTTTCTTTTCGATTTTGTATTATTTTTATATCCATGCAAACTAACAAGAACTTATTTATTATATTTTTCACAGTGATAGTCAAGTTGATGCATCCATTGGAAAGCAGATTGACATTCGTCTCCAGTTAATAGATGGTGAGATGGTTTGGATGGTGAACTAATTCCGGATATTTTAATTGATTACATAATTGATCTATTTCCTAGTACTCGTGGTTTTTGTTGTCAGTTTTCATTCAGGCACAGATAATAATCATAATGTAAAATATATTCACTGTTGTGAGACTATATATTTTCCACTTGCAGATAATTATTATAAATAATATGGAAGTTTTGTGGATCATACATTTGGACGTGGGTGGCCTAAGTTCATGAATTTGTATCAAGTATTCTGGAGTCTATTGCTCTTGGTCGTTGTGCATATTGATTTCTTCTGTTGAAGACTGTTTTCCTATCTACGGTAACCATTTCCGCTAAACCAAGACTTCATTATGATCATAACGAAATAAATTAAATTAAGATTAAGAAGAAGAAGCAAACTCAGTTAAGTTGTGTTTGGTCTCTAGCCATTCTCACTTTTTCAGGATGTCTCGATAGAAGATGTCATTGGAAGTAGGGGTGAACAAAAAACCGACTGAACCAAAAAAACCGACCAAATTGAACCGTTTAAAACCAAACCGACAATGAAACAAAAGTCAACTGGGTGGATATAGATGCGAAATTGTCAAAACCGAAAAGTTCGGTTGTGGTTTTATCTGTTGAAAAACCAAACCGAATCTAACTTAACCTTTTTTATACTACTATGTTGGTTTTTACGTATATATCTATTCCAAATCGACCAAACCAAACCAAACCTAAAACAAACCAATCAAGCCATTTATCAACTCTATTTTTACTTATATTTTAAACCGATTAAATCGACCGAATTGAACCGAATTAAAAACTAACCGAACCGAAGTTGAAACCAGCAGTTTAACTATAGATGATCAGAGAGTAAAACCAACCATTTGGTCCGGTTGATAGTTTGTTCACAAAACCGAATAGAACTGTGTGCACCCCTAGTTGGAACGTCTCATAGCCCCCTCCATATTTGAACGTTTACTCTTACGTGCAATAATTACAATTAACTAAATTTTTTTATCACTTTTAAACATTTTCTTAAAATGAACTTTAAAAATATCGGAAGTATGAACTCTTCCTTTCGCCCCCTCTTGGTGGGAATTGGTTGAGTTTCGCTCTCCTGTGTTCCAATATTTTCAATTTCAACATTTTTCAAATTTTTATTCTCACCAAAACTTGTCATACTTTTCAAAAAAAAATATTTTCAAAAAATGTAACTCTAAAAAATAAAATAAAAAAGTAAATTAACTATAGTAAAAAAAAAGTTGAAGCAAAAATTTTGAAAAACAAAGTAAATTATACTAAGTATATTGTATTAGTAAAAACAAAATATAGAAAATAATTGAGAGAAATATAACATTAATAATTAATAATAGCAATTTAAGAGTGGTAAAAATATTGAGAATTGAGAGAGAGTAGTAGAGATTGAGAGAGAATTGGTGTGAAAGAAAATAGATTGTTGTGAGTGAGGTATTTACAAAAGTGAAAAAATGAAAAAAAGAAAAAGAATATATTTTTTTGAAATAACAGTTGGAATCGTCTGTTCCAAAGGTCAAACCGCTGGTTTATGATCGTTGAAACCGACGGTTCTAACAGTTATTTTGTGGTTGAACCGCCGATTCTAAACCATAATGAACTGGCGATTCAATGGTTTTTGGATCCCTGAACCGAAATTAACTTGTGAACTATCGGTTTATTACTGTGCAGTTCACAGTTTTGAATTGGTTTTGATATTGACCAATTTTGTTCGTCAGTTCCGGTTCATTTTGGTCATGTCTACCTTCATAGCAGTGGAAGAGATAAGTTGATTATAAATTTACCAAATTGACCTTTAAAAAAGAATTTACTTAATTTATACCATGAAGTAAAACTCATGAAACTGAACACATGGATGAAATCTCCCAACAATATTAATCTCAAATATTTGGAAATGATTTGGCTATCTGTTTCATAATTATTATTTTAGTTTACTAATCTAATCTTTTATTTTGTAAAAAGAGAACTCTAGTGTCACGTAGAAAGGGCAAATCCGTCAACTAATACTTCAAAAGCGACCTATATCAGAAAACAAAACTAAGAAAAATAGGTTTTACTATGCAGGGCTTTTGCCTTCCGCAGAACCAACCCCTTTCAACGCAACTTCACACCCAACGCCAACTCCAACGCCACCACTTCTCACAAAAAGTTCCCATCTTTACTCTCCGATTCTCCAAAATTCATATCCTTGCCGAATGTTGAGGCTCCTCTCTTCCACCCACAAACTCCACCCCCACCACTTTGCATCAGGCCCACGCCTCCGAGTAGCCACTGAGTCACCCACGAGTCGGCTTCTCAGGACACTGAGTTCGATTACCGAGTTAACTCGGGGTAAACATGGGTGGTACCAAAAGGCTTTCTTTTGCTCCGATTCATCTTTCTCCGACAAAGGTGAACTGCTGGAGGTGGAATTATGAGAACTGCGTTTTAGTTTAATTGTTCATGATGTTCTGTGAAGTTGTTAGATTGATCGGTGCAATGAAAGCTTTGAACTTTTTGTTCGGTTAGTTTATTAGAGGGCAATGTAGGGTCGTAGTGATTTGTTTTTGGAACTTTAAACCGTAGGTTTTGTTTAATTTTTAATAATGTTTTGTAAATTTAGCGGTTCGAATACGTTAGAGTGTGAGAACCGATGATAAGCTGAGGTTGTATATTGGTTGTTGCTTAAGTTTGTTTTGGGAATTTTGATATTTGACAATTTCTCCGAGTTTTCTTGCATTTCAGTCGAAATTTGTGTTTCCAATTAATTACTCTATTTTATGGATTTATTTTTTATACTTTAATTTTTTGGGCAGGTTTTAGCTTTGCGGTTGCCTGACAGACCTCTGTTTCCGGGTTTCTTTATTCCAATTTCTGTGAAGGTATAAAAAGATTACTCTTTGGTTTTAGATTGTAGAGCTGGATTTTTATGTGTTAAAAAATTCGTTGTTGATGTTCTTTTTGCAATTGTGCTTTGTTTCTATTACTGTGTTGCTTTATGTTATTTTCTTGTGCAGGATCCTAAATTAATGGCAGCATTGAAAGAAAGTTGGAAATGGCCAGCTATATTTGCCGGGGCATTTCTTCTTAAAGACGAGCCTGGGACTGATCCCAGTGTGGTGTCTGGTTCTGAATCAGAGAAAAACATATCAGATAGGGGAAAAGAATTGCTCAATCCTCTCCACAAAGTTGGCACACTTGCTCAGGTTTCTAAATTATTGCATTTATTTTATTCCTTTTTTGCTTTTGTTCTTTCAAGAGAAAAGAAAAAGAACTTGAGGCAACGCGGCTTAGAAAACTTCAGAACTTATTTCCTTTTGATATGGTCTAACAGATAAGTAGCTTCCATGGGGACGTGGTTATTCTAATTGGTCATGGGAGGCTTCAAATTACTGAGATGGTTAGTTGACTGACTTTTTTTATTTATTAGGCTGTTTGTAATTCAATGTCTCTGAAGTTGTGCTGCAAGACGCCTACTCATTATTTTTATTGTTATTTTATTAAAATCTCAGGATCCTAGTTTCTCAGTTTTTTCATCAGCAACCCGGATCCCAATAAAAGTCCAACGGGACGTCTACTCAATTTTCCATTAAATACAATTTAATTTTAATTCTTCAACTTTTATCTACTATTACATTTAATACTTTCTACTTCAAATTCATGAAAATAAAAAGTGTTCATTCAAATAAAAATAATTCATTAAAATAAAAATATTACATTAAAATAAAAATAATTTATAAAATTTGAAAAGTAAATTAAAATAAAATATTGCATTAAAATTAAAATATTACAAATACTGGGACGTATGGATTATTTTGAGAAAATGACATGGTTGAATAATTTTGAAAATTATTAAAATTCGAATGTGAGGGTTGATATGAAAATGTAGAAAATAAAGCGTTAGTATTGAATTGATAATTGGTGAAAGATGGAAAATTTGATGAATTATTTTGGGAGTATTGATAGTTGGCAAAATATGTGTTATTTTGTTGGGAGAGTTAAGTATTTTCATTGTTGTAATTCATAATTTTTTGAAAAAAAAATGGAGTGGAATAATTAGAGAGTATGCAGAATTTTAAGAGTTGAGAGAGTTTGGGGGAGAGAAATGAGTGTTTGAAGTAGAGAAACAATAGAAAAAAATATGTTTAGGGGGACATTTATAGAAAAAAGGGTAAAACTAGCCGTTGGAGACCAAAAATGTAATTTTTTGGCCTCCAACGGTACTCCAACTGTAATATTACCGTTAGAGTAGATCTAACCGTTGGATCAATCAGATCCAACGGTCAGATTTTATTATTTAAAAAAAAAAAAATGTCAGGCGCGAGGCCAGTGGGCCCCGCGCCTGACGCAGCTAACCCGTCCTCTCGTAGGAGGACGGTCTAACGGACAGGGACGCAGTAACGCGTCCCGGTCCACCGGGCTAGGAACGAGAGCCCTGTTCCTAGCCCGGTTACAACCGGCCTTAGTGGAAGCTTATAAATTCAACTAGATGTATACACGCGCTCATGTGGATTATTAATATGGAAATATAATTTAAAATATATAATTGTTAAAATATTAATTCACATAAATAAAATATCATTCAATTTTTCTTTCCTTCTCTCTCATTTAATACTCTCTCTTATTAGCAATTATTTTTTTCTACTCTAATTAATGGATTATCTCTCTAGATTTTTTATGCAATATTTTTTTAATATCTTTTATATTCCTCAGATGAACTTCCTCTTCTAGACTTTTTTTATTATTATTTATAACAAATTAGCATCAATTTTTTTTCCATTTGTTATAGAACTTGACATAACATTGTTAGTGAAAAGTATACGAAATAATTCAATTTGGGTTTATTTTTGTTGTTAACAAAGAATTGTTTTGTTAGTTTAATAACTTTATAATGATTAACATTACTAATTACTGAGAATTTTTTTTGTTTCAAATTTTTCTTTTAACCTCAACCAATATGTGCAAAAACTAATAATCACTTATATAAGAAAATAAAAATTGTAAATTTAATTAAAAAATTGTCATATGAAAGAAACAAAAAATTTAGTTCGTTTAATAACTTAATAAAAATCATAAATTTAACAAAAAATTTGGTTCGTTTAATTAAAATTGTAAATTTAATTAAAATTTTGTCATATAATCACTTAATAATTTTTATTATAATTAATTATTTTTTTTTTTCAAATTCTTACTTTGGTACTTGTTATATCCTCAACCACTATGTGCAAAAATTAAAAGTCACTTATATGCAAAAATAAAAATTATTAATTCAATTAAGAATTTTTTATATAAAAGAAACAAAAAAATCAATTAATTATAAAAGAAACTCAAATTGAATTATTTCGTATATTTTTCACCAACAATCTTATGAAAAAACAATTTTCAGTTCTATAAAAAATGAAAAACAATATTTTCATGTTAGTTTGTCAAGGTAATTTGGGTAGTATAGTACTTATTCCAGTTTTAAAAAAATGCTAGTTTGTCATAAACAATAAGAAAAGGTCTAATAGAAGAAGTTCGTTTGTAGAATATAAAAATTAAGATATTAAAAAAAATGTTAGATCAAAAAGTTAGAGAGAGAATGCATTATTAAATTAGAGAAGGTTAAAAGAATCAATGGCTAATAAAAGAGAGAATATTAAATGAGAGTAGAAAATGAAAGAAAATTGAATAGTGGAAGAATGAATAACTAATAAAGGCAAAGAGTGTTCTTGGAGAGTGTTAGAGGGATGTGTTCTTAGCGTTCCTCCATCATGATTTGCATTTCACACTTAAATATACTCGATTATTGAGTGTTGATTCTGCCAATTAATTTGTTTATATTGGCAGGAGGTTTAGTAAATGATATTTATTACTTGAAATAAATATATACGTTAAAGCATAAAGAAAGTAAAACAAATTATTATTTTGATTAAATTTTTTTGGCATAACCGAGATCCTTGATTACTACCCTACTTGTTTTTACTGGGATAATCAACTCGTGAAAATAGACTGAAAAAAAAAAAACTCGTGAAAGCAAAGCAGTTTCTTGATCATTAGACTTCATAGGAACAGCGAGATAGTGATCAAGAAAATTATTAAAAGAGTGCAAATTAGTAGACCATGATCAAAAAGTTATAGGAGCAAAGCACCAAACATTGTGAAAACAACCATCAAGCACTGAACATTATAAAATATCTTCAACTTTGTCATTGTTTCATTCAGTCATTACAATGAGATGAAAGAAAAATGTGCTCATATAGTACAAAAATTTTATGAGTATTTGCCGTAGCGATTAATCAAATTGTATGTTAGCTGATTTAATCATCTAAAAACACAGCCTTTCTTGGCTTATAATATCTCAAAACTTTTTTTAGGAGATTTGTTACTGCAAAGCACTTTTTAGAATGTAGTCAAGCTTGCAATTTCTGTTTCTGTAATTGCTTATTGAGACTAAGGGCCTGTTTAGCTGTGGAAAATTTTCATTGTTTTTTAGAATAGTAGAAAACAAAAATGAAAAAATAGAAAATTTGTTCATTAAAATTAGAATTCTCCATTGTTTTTGATGGGTAACGAGATTAGAGCTAAATAAAATTAGTTTATGTTGTTGTTAGTGTCTATGTTAGTAGAGAGTATTTTAGAGGATTGAGGTGGCATGAATTTGTTAGATTAGTGGGAGTGTAAAAGAGGTAAGGAAGGAATGAAAAAGGACAGCAATGGAGCATCATGTTTGACAATCCAGCCACTCTACAAATAGCTGATACAGTGTCAGCAGGATGAGCAGGGCATGGGTCACAATGGGTTTTGTTTCCAGAAGCATTTGAAGATAGTTATCTGCGAGCTCCAATCAGTGGTGTGTCCAATCAAACATGGACACCTCAGGTCAAAAGAGCAAAAAGGGAGTGAACAAGCCCGGAAAATTTCTTGGGAAGATCTTTTGGAGCTTGTGGAAGCTGGAATTCTGACAAAGGATTACAATGGACAAGCTATAGTTGTGGAGAATAATCCTAACATCCATAGATTTCAGGTTAGCGGAGACCTTTGGGTTCATGACATTTTCAATTTGGGTGTTTCACCATTGGAGCTTATTGAGACTGTGAAAGAACAGTATAAATTCCTTAGTTGAGTATATTTTGAGAGTTTGTGGTGTTTTCTAGCATTCCCTTGAACAAGGAAGCAACTACCTTAAAAAATATAGGAAGTAAGGTTTTCCTGCCCTGCCTAATTATTGCTGCAATGGAGAACGTCTTATTGTTACTGCAACCAGATGGGGATTGTTTGGTTGTGGGATTTTGTGTTTGTGGTTTTATGGATAATTCAACAACTGATATCATACCCAGTAGTTCCACAATGAAGGAAGTAGGAGATTCTGCAGCATGCAGTTCTTGGAATGTCAGCCAAGACAGATTGTGATGACTACCCCTAATTTATTGATGAGCTGCTCAAAGTAAATTTTCAAAGTATGCTGAACCTTGCGGACCAGGTCAACTCCTATTTTTTCAGGATGTGATACAATTTGGTTTGTTGGTGAAGACATTAAGCTTAAAGATGCTCCTAGGCAACTCTTATCTTTCTCTCTATGTTTTTAGGGCTTGGGAAGATGTTGATATTTTGTGGCCCAGCTGGATTGCGAAAGCAATGGGATATCGTGCTTCTGCATTTGGCACCCACCTTGAGGACAAGGTGGTATTTAAGGGGGAAGGAATGATGGGTAACAACATTAGAGCTAAAAAAAATTAGTTTATGTTGTTATTAGTGTCCATTTTAGTAGAGAGTAGTCTAGAGGATTGAGGTGACATGATTTCATTTTTATTATGCATACACTTAACTGCAAAGTTCCCTCGCTGAGTCAATTATAGCTTCTGCATAGGTCCGTGAGGATCCACTTGCTCTCAAGGTTGAACATCTCAAGGTATGCTTTGGCTATATTTTCACAAAACACTGGTCAGTTATGTTGTAGAAGGTTCTGTACGTAATATTACTGATGTGCCTTCTACACTCGCATGTTCTCTTATTTTTCAGGATAAGCCTTATAAAAAGGGTGCTGCGTGCAAAAGAGCTGCATTATCAATCCTTACGAGGGTAATAAGGACAAATTCACTCTGGAGAGATCGTGTTCCAACATATACTCTGGTATGTTCTTTGGTTATTATTATTTCAAAGGACGTGCATTTTCTCTTTTCGGGATTATCATCTATTATTCTGTTCTTATAGCGTCTCTTGTTAGGCCAGTTTTTTCTTGACATGCCAATGTTGTTCCCTTTCTACTTATTATTGGCTAGGTACTCTTACTTGTCCAATAGCATTATGTGTTCCTTACATTTACTTACCTTTTTACAATGCAGTAGATCTATGCTTGGCTTTCAAGTCACTTTAGAATTTTATACAAAATTTTTGTGTGCTTGTTGTATTTGGTGATCAATTGATTTATCTTCTTATCAAAGTCAGTGATCTATTCATCTGAATGTCTGCAGCCGATAGGTAGATTCAAAAATTCAACGTTAGTGGATTTTGGTGCTGGAGTATCCACTGCTAACAAATTAGAATGCCAGAAAGTGCTTGAAGAGCTAGATGTAAGTTGCATTATTGGTTAACAGTCTGCTTTTGTAAGAGCTCATTCTCATCGTATCATAAATTGTAGGAACATGTTATTTTGGTGCTCTCTTTTGGAAGACTTGAAAAATTAAAGGGCCTCTTTAGTTAAAAAAAATTTCTATTATTTTTCTTAAAAAAAGAAATAAAAAAAATGAAAAATTTGTTCATGGAAACTATAAATTTTCATTGTTGTCTATTTTATTTCAAAAAAATAGAAAAAAAAGTAGAAACTGGATCATGGCATCGACTTAAATGAACTTGAAAAGTTGAGTCCTGCTTGTCATGTGTTGTAGCGGTGTTATATTCTGGTCATGCAGGTGAAACAGCTGTTGGAACTCACGCTAGAGTTGGTGAAAAAAGAAATGGAAATAAGCAAGATTCAGGTGGAACATGCATGATCACACCCTCCTCCACTGCTAGAGTTCCAGAGCTCATATCAAAGCAGTTGAAAATCATAAATTTCCCAGTCTACATTTGTTTTGGATGAATAATCTTCCCCAACTAGTTACCGACTTTTATTTTGGATGTCGAAACCTTAATCTAAATGCCACCTTGATGGCCTCATGCTAGCTTATCTATAATTTGCATTTGTATGAATTTAACTGAAATTAATTTAAGTACTTGCTATTAACTGCACATGTTAGGCTTGATTATTGATTTGAAATCGAAATAAAGGAATGCGTTTCCTTAACTTTCATAAAGCCATTCAATGTATAAAATCCAACTCCAAGAAAATGATAACTAAGATGACATACGTATCAATCCTTGCACGCGCGCACACACAAAAAAGAAAAATTTCTTTAGTGGCTTGGAGATTTATCAAAATCTCTTACTATCTCTATATTTTCAAAAGCTTCTTATTGTTTGTCTGTTACCAGCTTAGTCTGACAAAAAAACACAATAGTACTAATATAACTTTGTATTTTTTTTTTTAATTTTTCTACTCGAACCATTGGACTTCACCAACTCCTCTTACAACATCTCTCTCTCTCTCTCCCCCACCCCCTTTCCCGCTTCGCCACTCATCACCATCAACACCACTCCTGTTGAAGTTATCCGCCACTCACCACAGTGTTCTCTCACACAGCATTGCCACCATTATCTATTGTCGCTCTCTTTCCACCACGCTCTATCTCTCACACAACCGCGGCCACCATCATGCTTCTGTCTCTGCACACTGTTTCTTTTCAGAAATCACTGAGACAAAATGAGAGCTCAAGATATGGAAGCATAACAAACAAGCCCGAACTACCTCGTCAACCCTTTCAATTTTTTTGTCTCTCAGTTGTTGAATGTTTCATCTATTTTGGGGAGTTCATTAGGTTCTCAGATTTTTTGTTCGTTTTGTTGTTTGTTTAATAATGCGGATCAGAAAGCATTAGATTGTTTGGTGAGTTTCGATGTGGTGAAATGCGACAAAATTTACAAAGGCCATAATTTTTTATTCGGAAAGAGTTACGAGACGCACAACATATCAAATTGAAGCTATTTTCGAGCCCTACCATTTAATAGCGGTGCAACCTGTAACTCTAGTTTTCAGGCCCAAAAAACGATGTTTAGATCCTTTTCTAAGCCTAGAAACATTTTATTGAGGGCATTTTTGTCTTTTTCTACGTTTGGTTGTAATTTTAGGTTTAAACCCTATTGTGACGACTTTGCTACTCATTTTTTTATCATTCAGTAATATTTTTGAGACTTTTCTCAAACCCTTGAGTTTTGGTTGCCTATTTACTGGGTATTCGTAGAATCAACAGGTTGTAAAAGAGTTGTTTTCAATATTTGTGCGTGAATCAATAGACTCAACTATTTATCCCTTTTATTTTATAGTTTCCAGTGGGTCATTTAGACAGATTGAAATTGTAAAACCCAAATTTTTGTCCTCCTTGTCGTTTTGTTACTTTGATTCATGTTGATTTAGTTGTTAGAATATGATTGTTGGTTCTAATTGTTGTGTTGTTAGTAATTGTGATGTTTAAGTGGCAAAAAACAAAGACGATGAGTGACAAATATGCAGAGAAAAAAAGATAGAGAGATGAGAAAGGGAGGAATGAGAAGATGAAGAGAGATGAGAGGAAAGAAACAGAAATGAAGAGAGAAGTGAAAAAGTTGTGGGCAAAAAAGTTCTTTACAGCCACGTTAAATCCTGTCTCGCATGCCACATCAGCGATGCTGATGTATCTGGTTAATTTTGGGTAACAACGTTTAACGACAAAGATGCAATAGGAAAATTTTCAAAATTTAGGGACATAATAGGAGTTTCGATAAGCAAAATTAATTTCCCATTATTATTTTTTCTCAGGAAAAGAAATTGAAATACAATACTACTAGTACTCTACACTCAATCCATTAACACAAATTTTCACTTTCAATATTCCATAATCAATTCAAATACAAAATTAACAATCCTAAATAATCCGCAAAATAATGTATAAACAAAATATTCCTTAAAACAATCCATCAACAAACGTTTTGAGGGTAAGAGCTAGGAAATAAGAAGGCAATGCACAACAAACACCAATTTTGAATCAATCTATACTTAGTTAAATTATATACCAACAAAAATCGGTGTTTGAGTAAAGACACTGATAAGAGACCATCAGACAGGTTGATTTACCTTTGGTTGATTTAGGTCCTGCATGAATCAATCTCCACATAATTTGTTTTAAAAGAGAGCATTATGAACAATCTCCCGTGCAAAAGAACACCACGAAAAAATTCAATAGCATAAAGAAATGCTCATGTTATACAGAAATTAATCCACCCTAAAACAATCCCAGAAAGCAACTGACTACCCACGAAACAAAAAAAAATGTTCATTGCATCCTGTCTATCGCGTTGTATTATAGCCACAAATTTACACTATTTAGCCCACATTGGCATGTTTTATACAATGCAATCCGAAACTTAAAGCTCAATAAATAAAGATTATTTTTTTGATTTTTTAAAGACTATTATATATATTACATTTTTTTAAAGGATAAAGTTAAGATATTTTAGATAATTATAAATTATTTTATTAAATGAATAACGAGCGTATATATGTAGTATTTGTAATTATAAAAAACAAGTTACATAATTTAGCCCACATTGACATATTTTAGGGAAAATCACATTTTTATTCGAAAATAAAATATTGATTTTGACAAATACCTTATTCCAAACAGATTCTCTCCAATGGAAACACGAGTGAAACTTATTGTGAAAATATCAAATTTCAAATGTCTTCAGAAGTCTCTAATTCAAAAAAAATGACATTTTCCAACAAAAAA
>CAODLS010731412.1:0-16086 GCA_948243855.1 Flueggea neowawraea
CTGATTGATATCTCATATCCTATGATCCGTAAAACATGATCATCTCAAAAGGTACATACTAGTCTTCATTCATTGTCATTCCCATGACAATGATTGACTATGGATATTTAGAATAGTGTTCTTTTACAGATTAAGGTTTTAGTATCCAAGTCATATTTGATAACTTAATCAGAACCACTATTCACAGATAATTCATCCAATTAAATATGCACAGAAATAAGAAACGGGATGAAAAATGCCTCATACTATATATATCAAATATAAAGGGGTAAACAATGTGCTTGGGGCTAGGGCTTACACTAACAATTGGATAATTGAATAAAATACAAATCTTCGTTGGACCTGGATATATATTGCAACGAGCTTCCAGATATTGCACCTATGCTTGTTTTACAGGTAGAAGCTCAAAGCCCATTAAATCCAAGTTAATTTGGGTTAATTAAGCCCATTACTAGTGTAAAATGAGTTTAATTTGCTGCCAATAAAGAGGTTTTGGTCATTCATAATAATTTCTAAAAGTATTTGGAATATGTTCCTATAAGATAGGAAGATATCTAACTTGATATGGGCTAGAATCATTGAGATATTGTAGGAGGTATTTAGAAAATCTTAACCCTATTTAGACTAGGGTATTGAAGGGTATTTTAAGTGAATTTTTGGCAGCCTAATTCATGCATAGGGAGAGCAAAACATTGCTGCCCTTGTTGTCCTTCTTCTCTCCAAAAGCTCTAAACACCTAGCCCTACAAAAGTGTTCATAATGCACCGATTCTAACCTAGTCTTGAGTCGCAAACTCCTAGATGTGATTGTGGACCAACATGATGTGGATAATGATAGAGACACCATACTTTTGGTGTTGTGGAGTGACTGGCCGAACATGAAAAGGATCAATACGCGATCATGTTCTTCGCAGTTATTCGTTATTTTACATGGTAAACATTCACGACTCCTTCTTTATTGTATGTATCGGTTGCTTGCATGGATCTTGGCAATTGATAATGTGTAATTTTTTTTAATAATCTTCTACATTTTCCCTACACGTTATCTAACAATCGTATGAGAGCCACTTGCAAAGAATCGATACAACAAGTTACATTATATGCAATATATTGTTGTTGTATTTTGCGTTTGTTGTTATATTGTTCAATTATATTGATAATTGATGAATGGGACATGTGATTTGGATTCAAAATTGTGTATTTGTTGCTGGTTTGAAAATGGTTTTCAAAAGTTTTTTTATGGTTCAAAATGTTCGAAGCGAAAATCATGAAGCGATTGTTGTTGGTTCGTCGTAAAACAATGATTTTTGAAAACTAAGCCAAGAAACTAAATTTGATTTAATTGTTGTGTCAGTTGTAGCTTCTACTTCAGAGGTAGGCAAATCAGGAGCTTTGTCAATGTTAACCACATTGTCATGAGATTGTTGTGCATTAGGGACCATTTGCGGAGGAGGGGTCATGTGGGACCCATTATCATTATCGGGACCAAATGCTTGGGTATCTTCAGGATGCTTTACTGGCTGCATCGGAACCGCGCCCAGAGATGGATCAGCAGACTGAGTTGTAGCATCCCCTCATGTAACCAAATCCAATTGACTTCATAAAACAAAAAAAAAGGTATTATTAAGAGGTATCTCTACCGGTTTGGGGACCCAAACTTTGATGGGAACATTAGTAAGAGATTGAGCTGGCTTCACTGAAATCATGGGACGTTGTTGATTGAGTCGACAAACCGAGGAGGGATGACCAATATTCCCACAAGTTGAGCAAAAATCAGGCATATTTTCATAAATGGCCTCGATGAAGAAGCTTTTCCCTATCTTTTCCAACAAGAGATCCTGAGGAAGATCCGTTGCTAAATCCACTTCCACTAATAACCTAGCAAAGTGCTCGAAGTCTCCATTGAGAGTTGCACTGTCAATCTTTGGTAGAGTGCCAACACCCTTGGCAAAATCAACCAAAAGTTACAGATGCCAGTAGCCCTACGGGATCTTGTAAAATTGAATCCAAAGCTGCGTGGTTGTTAATCTTTGTGCATCGGGGTCGAAGTTTAGAGTCCAGTTTTGAAGACGGAGAGTCCCGGGCTTCAAAGCAACACTGCCCCTACCTAATATTCTAGCCTTTTCTTTCAGAGACAGCAATATGATAGTATCCCTTCCCTAGAGAAATTAGACGCCAAATGTTGAAGCCCCAAATGGAAGATAGCTTGCCTTTTGATGTCGGTGCCTTCCAAGGTTGCTCGCCTTTGGTCAAAACAACCTTACGAATCAATGCATGAGAGAAAAGCTTTAGACACTCCTGATGAATGTGATAATTATTTGAATGTGATAAATATTGTATTTGTCAAGATGATATTTATCTCGAACACGAGGTATATCGTCATCACCAAATTTGGCATCACATTTTTCATGACTTGTTTTCGGACCATGACCAGCATTCAAGACAAACCGAATCAAAGGCTGACACATCTCACACAAGTCTCAGAGATAAAAAATGCTACCCAATTTGTTCATTTTAGAACATTTATTAAACGAATTTATAATGATAATAAAACAGTTCATATATATAATAAAATAGTAATAAAAAACCAAAATCAGATACAAACATTTATACCCAATAACCCTACAGAATATCAGTGTGGAGTTCTAACACAGAAACAAAGAAGCCTGACCAAAAGGACATCACCACCAAATCAAATGACGCCTCCCTCATATCCGGATGCTGGAATATTACTGAGGATAAAAAAGGATCACCTAAAAAATAAAATAAAAATAAACTAGAAAAAGGAAGGTGGTGAGAATCCAGTATGAGATAACACTCCAAATAGGCTTCGGGCCTCACATAAATTGTTTTTAAAAGAGTTCAAAATTATTGCATGTAAATTGAGCCAAATATATATATATATATATATAAGTAATAGTGTTTCAAAAGTCCATTTCAAAATCATTTGCAGACAGAGCAAATAACATACACGAAAACATTGTAATAATATTCATAATACCAGAAACAAAGTCATAGTCTCGGTGATAAGGGACCAGAAACAGAGATGTGCATGTAGCACCAGAAACAGAGAGATGTGGTCTGCGCCAACATCTAATTAAAATACGTATGTCTGGCTAAACATACGGCTACCAAATCACCCTGGTAACTAGGGCATTGACAGAGTATTGGTATACCCAAAGTTACGTACCCTGTAGCTAGGCGTCCCATATCAAAAAACAATTATAATAATATTACAGAAACAAAACACATGCAGATACAGAATAAAAAAACAGAGAGATTACAAAAACATAATATATATCGGAAATAAAAAAACATGTCAGAAATCAAAAACATATGCCTAACATAATAAATCAAATATTACACCTTGGTTGCCGAACTTTAGAAATTACGAACTAGTCCCCAAAATATCCCAACTTTATATTTTGGTCCCAAACTCTCCAAAATAACATATTAGTCCTCATATATCTCAAAATATCTAAAATCATCAAATATATCAAAAATCTCATTTTAGTCCCTAAATGCAAAATATCACACTTGGTCTCCATATGAAAAAATTATCCAAATAGTCCAACTTTCGATTCAAACGATAAAAATTGAAACTAATCACCCATATTAGTTAATCTTAACTTCCTAAGCATGAATCCATTATCCATTTCAACAATCAAACTCAAAATCACTAAGAACATGCAATTTAAAATTCGGATTTATAGGAACCCTAGAACAAACAACCTCAAATCTTCAAAACCTACATAAATTCATGTTTATCTAGGTCCCCTATACCTAGATATATCAAAAACAAACTCAAATCTAGCCAAAAAATCCATTCAAAATTGTTCAAACCTGTCACTCTTACCCAAGAACAAACCCATTTCATCCAAAATCTTAAATCCTCAAAACCAAAGCTTAAATCATGTTCCTCTACGTTCATACTAACTTAATATAACATTCTTTGGCTTCTAATAACTCAAAATCAACAGAAAATCCAAACCTTAGAGCATTATCGGCCTAGAACATGATTCAAGAAATCAAAGCATGAAAATGAAGTAAGAATGATGAAAGAAAGTTGATCTTACCTAAAAAATGATTAAGAAGTGTTGGAGGGACAAAATGAGAGTGATTTGAGTGAGAAATGACGGAGAAGAGAGTGAAAAATGAAGGAGGGGTTGGGGTGAGTATATATAGACTCGGCACTAAAAAATGAACCGTTTCAATCAATTTCAGCGCATGTAGGCAAGTTTACTTGCATTACAGAACCATCTAAGCACGCAACAGACCCTCTACATGCGTAGAAGGTTGTTTATGTGCTTAGAGGCACTCCAGCAACTCCAACTCATTTTTGCTTCAAGATTGACGTGCTTAGCTCGACCCTAACGCATGTAGACGACATCCATTGAGTATTTCATGCGAAAATTTCACACTTTAAACATGTTTCTAACTTGGAAACACAAACCCCATCATCCCCAAAGCCAATCCAACCCTGAAACTCTACAGAATGATTAAACTCCATTAATATTTATGCATGTATTGAACACCCAATCATCATCGGAATAATTCAAGAATCAATTTGAAATTGAACGAAAAGCTACAAGACTCCAATCGGAACGGTCGGGATATTACATACTTCCCCCCTCAAAAGAAATTTGTCCTCGAATTTTGCAAAAAAATCAGATCAAATTCTAAGATCAATCCTAAATCTTCAAAAAAAAATCCAAATCAGAATCTCATCTCCAACTTACTAGTGTGACTGACGCTCAACTAGCACTCGGGTACCTGACCAACATGCAAATATGCAAACATGACGATCAGAAACATAAACCGATACATACATACAGAAACAAAAATGCAAAGAGCATAAACAAAGTGCAGAGATGCTGAAACAGAGATACAAGGACAAAAATGAATGCAGAGGCAGAAACAAGTATGTGGGCTATGAACTAGCTAAATCAAATTGGTGCAGATGTATCCACCGCATTCGATCCTCGATCTCCCAAGTGGCCATCTCCTCTGTAGGATGTCTCCAAACATTTTCACTGACATGATCTCAATCATTATCAATCAATACTTATTCAAGTATTATTCTCATATTTGTCACTACATGACATCGAATCATGAATTGCACCTCATTCATCAAAGTCATTAGAAATCAGTTCACAATTTGGTATGAACCCAATTACAGAGATTACAAGCAATTAAAACCAAGATTCATATACAATTAATCATCAAATGTCTAAATCCAACTAATCCTCAAATATCCAAATTCCCATAGTTAAATCAAACTGACTAATCTACTAGTTAGTCCATATACTCATAATTAAATTCAGGTAGTATCCCAAGTTTTAATCATTTCTGCCAGATAGACCAAGCTGTAGACCAATCCTAACTTAGTTCCTCAAACAAAATGTAGTTCGCTATAGTGATCATATCCAACTGACACCAGTTTCAAATCCATAATTTCAATGGAGATTGAAATCTACAAACCAATTGCACCATGTGCTCAAATAAAAAACCATAGACATTTAACTCCAAACAAAATATCATAAATTTTCACTAATAGGATTCATCATCTAACCATAGGCAATTATAATTATCATCGAATGGAATCACCACTTGAATTTACCACAAATCCAATGATTACATGTCATTCTTACTCTTGTCGATTTGTCTTGTATACCTAGTACCAACCTTGGTTTACCACGTATTGGATATAATTACTCTATTTCATTATATATCACGTATCAAGTACTTAATATAACTAAAGCATCTATCTCTTAGGTCCATTCCCTCATACAAATGACCAACTTTAAAACGTCCACCATCAAATTCCTTTCCTCATACTAGACTCCTTCCTCGTGTCATACCAAGTTCAAACCAATGCATACATCAAAGGTATTCTAATCCGAATAGGATGTAGTTCATCTCCAAAACAAATATAGACTCCAAACTATACAAATACTTACCTCAATTATTACCTCAAGCATCACCAATATCATATTTAAAAGTATATTCTTGAATTTTCTTGATTAGGCACAACATTCACGCATGAACTCAAATGTTATTCTTGGAATAAAATCTATATTTGATCCTAATTATATATACACTCATATCATATTTTGCCAACTATGGCTAAGAATCCAAATACTTCGATAACTTGGCTCATTCTAGAACCTCCTCAAATTAAATCTCCAACAAGACAAAAATCTTAATTTCCAAACCAATCATAGAGGAGTTGGCCACAACTCTACTAACTCCCTTGTCACTCAAAGCTAGATGTACAATTATGCAAATGATAGAAAAATGCAGACACGTAGAGATTCAATTACCAAGAATGCATATGCATAAATAGAAAGCACCGATCTACTCATAGATAAAACAAAAAGCAAAGCTGAGAGATGCATGTACGAAAGCATAGAGCGCTAACGCTTCCTCAACATCATGTTAGGTCTCACCCTAACGAACTGCAGTGTCAGGACTCAGAACACATTCCCGAAGGAATGATGCAAAAATTTCAAAAATCTAAAACTAAACCCTTAAGCTCAAACATATCCTGAAACTTCAATATAGGCATCATAGAGAAATTATCTATCACTTTCACATCTTATCGATGGTTGACACCAAATTCCCGAAACTAGAAATCTTTCAACAAAATTACCTAAATCTATTCCAATTGCAAATTCAGTCCAACTGTAACCATAGAGTCATAAAAGAATATATTAGGGACAACGTCCCAAACAAAATTTCCATAATCATCTCAAGGAACAAATCACCATATGTCCAAATTGCACAAACAAATCAGCTCGACCCCGTGAGTTATTCCATCTAGTCACTTTTCTGATCTCATTACATTCTTCTTCAGTGTTATCATCAAGGAATCCTAAATTTTTCCCTTTCCAATGTCAGTATGAAACATTGTCTCTTAAGACCCTGATCAGTTCTAATTCTCTTATGTAGTAATTACACAAGCTCCAATACTCAAAATTCAATAAATCAAAACTTTCACGTTTCTAGTCAAACATAACTATTCCCTCAAATTTACTCATAATCTGATCTGTCATTGAATCTTTAATCCATAAGGTTTAACATCATCGAGATGCCAATCCTCTGAATAATTACATTGTCAGATTTTACTAATCCAAATTACCACCTTCCAAAGACAATCATAATTGTGACAAATTTCTCAAAAAATGTTTCTCAAAACAGATTTTTCTCGTACAATTTAAAATTACTTATACAATAAAGTATAATTTTCCAAAGTCGTCAAAACAAATCCTCACAATTTGTCTCAAGACAAAACTTTCATATCGTTTGCAATTACTTTATGCATCGAAAACTTAACCTCCAAAATCGTCAAAATGTAAAGTTTAATAATTGTTTCAAATCACTTTTTTTGTTTCTAAAACCCATCTGAAAATTCTCTTTTCACTTTATTTCATGAAATGCATAACCGACATCATTTCAACATTTTGGCAAATGATAATACTAAGTAAATCGAAGAAAGCACACATACAAAGGAAATTTCAAATATTCTGAAATGCAATTGCACGACAAACCACCAAATAAATTCATACCTTAAAGAGTTTGAAATACTCATAACCTATGAATAAGTTCAAAATCATATCATGCAATTTCTAAAATGCGTAACATTTTTAAGGGTAACTTAACCTTAAACCACTCTCCTAGTATACTTAACATCAACCTTCATTTATCATACACCACAAATTTTTGCAAGGTTTATAACCAAGATGTTTCTCTAATTTACATTCTTCCACAAATCGATTGCCCTCGACACTCTAATGATCAATATTCCTTCGATCAAGTATAAGTGGGATATACTCTAAACCAATTAGAAGGTACCACAAACCTCACACAAATTCAATACTTGAAATATTTATCATCAATCATTACTAGACTTATCCACTAGCTTCCTCAAAATGTATAATACCTTCCATTATTACTAAACCCCCATGTGCTAATCAGATCAATACCTCTCTCTTATTTTTTCAATTCTCCAAATATAAGGTATCACCAATACAAACAATAACAATCTGATGCCCAACCATTGGCATCCCCTTCAAGAACCATTGTTCTCATTACCACTAATTAAATCATTTATTCTCAAAAAATATATCAATAAATTCTTTTGCCATTGAATCATCTAAAATTTTATCGTTCAAAGACACAAAACCTCCAATAAGGCTCCTCTAACAAATATGCTACCAATCAAAAGTATTTGGCAAAACCTACTGTAACAGACATAATCGTGGCACCATACCCGGACGAAACATATACATAAGAGTTCAAGGATGCATATGTATCAGACAACATTGGTGAATCACAATGTTGAGCCATGTCTACAAAGATATCAGACAACAGACAACAAATCACATATGCATGCCAAAACGCAAATGATTGCCACAGTACCGAACTAGAAATCAAAGTACCGAAACAAAGGTCAAAGCACCGAAATGGATTTAGAAGCTTATACAGAGGCAAATCAAACTGACTCGATTAAAAAATACATATGCTCCATAATCGACCCAGAGTTACAAAAACCTAGGCTTTCATACCACCTTTGTCACGACCCATTTTCGGACCATGATCGGCTAGCAAGACAAACCGAACCAGAGGGCGACCCATCTCACATAAGCATCAGAGATCAAAAAAGCTACACAATTTATTGAGTTTCTAACATTTATTAAACAAATTTATAATGATAATAAAACAATTCATATATATAATAAAATAGTAATAAAAAACCAAAACCAGATACAAACGCTTATACCCAATAATCCCACAGAATATCGATGTGGAGTTTAACACAGAAACAAAGAAGCTTGAGCAAAAGGACATCACCAACCAAATCAAACGATGCCTTCCTGAGTATCTGAAAGCTAGAATATTGATGAGGATGAAAAAAAGGATCACCTGAAAAAACTAAAATAAAAATAAACAAGAAAAAGGAAGGGGGTGAGAACCCAGTGAGGGATAACACTCCAGATCAGCTCCAGGCCTAACGTAAACCATTTTGAAAATAGTTCAAAAATACCGCATGCAAATATAGCCAAATATACATATGGGTATACACACTATATATAAGTAATAGTGTTTCCAAAGTCCATTTTGAAATTGTTCGTAGATAGAGAAAACAACATGCAGAAAAACATCGTAATAATTGTCATAATACCAGAAACAAAGTCATAGTACCGGTGATAAGGGACCAGAAATAAAGATGTGCATGTAGCACCAAAAATAGAGAGGAAGTGGTATGCTCCAACATCTGATCAAAATATGTATGTCTAGATGAACATACGGCTACCAAATCACCTTGGTAACTAAGGCATTGACAGAGCATTGGTATACCAAAGGCTATGTACCCCACAACTTGGTGTCCCGTATCAGAAAATATTTACAATAATATTACAAAAACAAAACACACACAGATACAAAATAAAAAACAAGGAGATTGCGAAAACATAATATATATATATATATATTTATATATCGAAAATTAGAAACATATGTCAGAAATCAGAGACATAGGGAAAACATGTAATATATTTTGTTTTTCAGAACCATTAGAAACCGAGAGTTAAGTATAGTAAATACCATTTTTCAGAAACCAATTTTCTTATTCCAAAGATTATCATATAATCCAATTTTACAAATTACCGACCCATTAGCTGGTTAATTTTTAGATTAAGCCAACACAACAAAAACAGATAGATTTGGAAAACACAACCTATATGTCTGAAGCTGTCATCCACTCACTTGGACGTCGTGCCAATAATCCAATCACTGATCACTGGCAGATGGCTAGCCACCTCAAAAACGTAACAGAACTGAAACAGTAATATCAGAAATAGAGGGTATCATAAACATATTAAAGTGGAATGCTGGTACTGTGGCTGTACCAAAATGCATGCATATGCATGTGCAAACTCAAATGCTCGACAAGGCCTAAAACCCTTTTCGGACCAAAGCCTAACATAATAGATCAAGTATTACATCTCGGTGTAAAGTTACACCTTAGTCCCTGAACTTTGGAAAATAAAAAACTAGTCCCCAAAATATCCCAACTTTATATTTTTGTCCCAAACTCTCCAAAATAATATATTAGTCATATATCTCAAAATATCCAAATCAATCCTCAAATAGATAAAAAAAATCCCATTTTAGTCCCTAAATGCAAAATATCACACTTGGTCCCCAAATGACAAATTACCCAAATAGTCCAACTTTCGATTCAACCTATAAAAATCAAAACTAATCATCCACATTGGTTAATCTTAACTTCCTAAGCATGAATCCATCATCCATGTCAATAATCAAACTCAAAATCACCAAGAACTTGCAATTTAAAATTCAGATTTTTTGGAACCCTGGAACAAAAAACCTCAAATATTCAAAACCCATGTAGATTCATGTTTATATTTTCCCCCGTACCTAGATATATCAAAAAAAAACTCAAATCTAGCCAAAAAATCCATTCAAAATTGTTCAAACCCATTTTATCCAAAAGCAATCCTGAAAACCAAAGCTTAAATTATGTTCCTCTAAGTTCATAACAACTTAATCTAACATTCTTTGGCTTCTAATAACTCAAAATCAACAGAAAATTCAAACCCTAGAGCATTCTCGGCCTAGAACATGATTCAAAAAATCAAAGCATGAAAATGAAGTAAGAATGATGAAAGAAGGTGGATCTTATCTAAAAAATGATTAAGAAGTGTTGTAGGGACAAAATAGGAGTGATTTGAGTGAGAAATGATGAAGAAGAGAGTGGAAAATGAAGGAGGGGTTGGGGGTGAGTATATATAGACCCGACACTAAAAAACGCATCGTTTCACTAAATTTCAGCACAAATAGGCACGTTTACGTGCGTTACAGAATCATCTACGCATGCAACAGGCCCTTTATATGCGTAGAAGGTTGTTTACATGCACAGAGGCACTCCAGCAGCTCCAACTCATTTCTTCTTCAAGATCTATGTGCTTAGCTCAACCCTAACACACTTAAATGACCTCCATTGAATATTTCATGCGAAATTTCACACTTTAAACATGTTTCTAACTTGGAAACACAAACCCCATCATTCCTAAAGCCAATCCAACCCCAAAATTTATTCATCATATTGAACACCCAGTCATCATAGGAATCATTCAAGAACCGATTTGAAATTGAACTGAAAACGATAGGACTCCAATTAAAAAGGCCGGGATATTACAACATTTTTAGTAAAAAAATGTCTTTGCATATAAAACCTCCTCACACAATTCATCGCCAACTTTTGGGTCAACTTCTCTCACCAGATTTGGCAATGCAAGCTTTTAACGATAAATTTAGCGACAAAATTTCATTGCTAATCCCATGCAAATAAACCATGGAAGCCCGACGTCACCAAATTTTTGCAATGAATAACAATGAATTTATTGCTAATTTGCCTCGAAATTATATCAGCGATACTTCTTCGAAGCATAATCGCAGTTTTCTTGTAGTGTATGATAGATACATAGGCTTTGGAACATTGATCATAAAATTTCTATTGCAAATGTCGTATATCATCAGCCGTTGTATCAAAGGGAAAGATCTTCCCACTTGCATCAACTGGTCAAATCATTGTTAAAAATATGTTTAAATCAAGTATGCTCTTGGTTATATTAACTATTTAAACATGACAAATAAAGTATTAGTAATTAAACAAGCCATTAAAATTTAGAACCATGCAAACCTGACTTATTCAACTTTAGAAATAATGTTGTCAGTAGGTTACACAAATATGACTGTATTATAATACAACATGCAAACTTGTGATTATTTTTTTCTTAAAGGGGATATTTTCTTTTTATCAGTAAAATTCCCACAACATTACCTCACACAATGTGTGATTCGTCTTATAGGTTAACATATAGAAAGAACACTACAAAAAGGTATAAAAATATTAGATTACATTCAATTATTGCCAATGAAAATTGGTACTCGAGCATCTATACAAATCCATCCCCATGTGGGCAAAATTCCTATTGTTGTTGCCTCAAAATTTGAACAACAATAATAGAGAATATAAGAGCGAAAGGGACTTTAAACAACGCCTCGAAGCCTGTAAACACGAAATACGATGAGAACAGGTTGCTCTCCAAGAAAATCTCAAACGCTCAAGTTAGTAGAGATTTTGGCAGAGTATATCAATATTAGTCGTGAGTAATGCATACCTTGAGATATTGTCCCTCATGTCTATTTATAAAGTGGTGAATTGATGAGTGAACATTAATGTCTTTTAACGTTCTTCATGGATGATGATTGTAACGTTTCTTTTACAACCTAAAAATAAATATATTAAATAGATTTTACCAATGTCTCATCAATTGCTGCCCACTCTTTTCTTTAGACTCTCCAAAGATAAGAGTAAAAAATTTGACATGCTTCCTTTCAAATGCTAGTTGAATTCTATTTCTATTACTTAGAATGAGTACTTTTTTGGGATTATTTTCCCAAGTGGAGAGTGACTTTTCTATTTTTAAAAAATTTAGGGACTTGATGCGTTGTCCTTCATTTTGGCGGCTTTCTTTGCTCCTTGAAATCTCTATTTCCAATTTTCTTCTTCTGGTCTGTTATTCTAGCTTCCAAATTTGGCCTATTTTCATGTGATTTATTTGATTTCCTTCTTAATGAGGAATCTCTCCTCCAATTAAGCTATTTTGAATTAATTTCTTTTCTTTTCAAATCAATCTGAATATTTTCATATATATTTTCCATGGATTCGGTTAAATTCAAACCCCTTCGCTCTCATATTTTTAAAGCTGCTTTCTTTTTCCTCTTAGTGTTTTCATTTCTCTTCCTTCTCTTCTGTTTGATTTGGCTTTCATTCTTCTTCCATAGTTTGACTTCATGTCCCCTTTTTTCCCTTTTATTTTCTTTTTTCTTTACTCGTTGTTTCTTTCTTTCTTCTTTTTTTCTGTGGCTTTGTTTTCTCTCTAGCAGTTCTTTCTTTCTTCGGTGGCAGCGTCAGGTGAGCTATAATCGAGTGGCAACAGGAGCTGTCTCGGTCAGACTGGTTTTCCTGGTGTTGGTAGTAGTTTATTAGTGACCAAACTATGTCCGTTGGTGTTTACGAAAGATGAAGGCAAAGACCAACACGTCATGCCCTTTACTAGAGAAACAAACAACCGCGCACAATGCTTGAGAAATGTAGTCCATTTGCAAAATGAAATAGACGACTGAATATTCATGAATCAGAATGACGATCCACTTCTAGGATGTAGCACACGATCGAATGTTTGTGAAGCTAAACATCGTGCCATTTGCAGGAGGTAGCAGATGATCAACCGCTCATAATTTTAAATGACTTGCCGTTCCTAAACTGCAACAAATGAGTGAGCGTTCTTGTTTCCAAGCGATAGGCTGTTCAACTTTTACTTTCAATGACATGCTATTTTCTGCGTTTAATGACCAATTGTGTGCATGACCCTCTAGACGACCTGCCGCTTGCCAGCTTTACTAGACGACCTATCGCTAGCCATCTTCACTAGATGACTTTTCACTTGCCATCTTCACTAGACGTCATGAGTGTGTCAACTACTACTAAGAAGTCATGATGTTATCTTCATGACATACTCAAGACTATTATTAAGACTCCACTGAACTCACTTGCTCAAAAATAACTCGGCCACGTGATTGGGGATCAATGATGCATACAAGTTGCACAGAAAAGTAATGAACAAGTTCATGGACAAGTGCTACAGATAAAAAAAATATGAGAGCATATTTATTCGTGAAGAAGTATATCAGCTACAAGAAAAGGAAAAATGAATGTTAAAGAAGTCTCCAAAAAGTCTATATCCAAAAATATCAAATATCTGAATAGTCAAATGCTCATCGCTAATGCAAAAAAGAAAAGGTAAACGAAAATGTAAAATATGGAACTATGCCACTCTATCTACAGGAATAGACTCCTCATCCAGGACATCGAGGGCTCTATCTGCATCAACTATGTCCTCATCCAGGTTCCCTAAGTTAGGCATCATGTCTCATCTCAAAGAGCACTTTGGGCGAACACTATGAGCACCATAAAATTCCCATGGACCGAAGAGGTTTTCAAGCTCATCATAAGCAAGCTGATCTAGACATGAATCCACTGTAATAGTCTCCTCAGGATCATACCTACACGAGTCAAGACAATCTTCATCCTCTTACTTCTGAGGAAAACTCATCTTAGGAAATTTATCCACAGACAAGTCCTCTAACCAGTGTTGGACAACATAAAAATCCAGCTTGTAGAAGCCAATAGGATAAGTAGCTTTCCTATAAAAGCAATCTTTCGACTTGTGATACTCACAAACTGCTCTCTTAATGGAGGACTACTTATCAACATCATGAACATTCTTCAGAGACTTGAGCTCATCTATTAGTCACTTGTTCTCAACCAATAAGGCATCATAAGCAAGATTTTTCTCTAAGTAGTCAGGATGATTGGCCTTTTTTTCGAAAGAGATCAACGTTTTCTACTTGTAAGGCATCAAATTCAGCAATGAGCATCTTACCAAATCTGATTACCCCTTTCCAAGGTGAAACTCGTAGGAACACCTTATCACCAATTTCATATGTCATCTCCCTACGGTGCTGGTCCGCGTAACTCTTTTGTCTATCTTGGGCAGCTTTAATTCGACCCTTTGCTATTTTCACTTTGTCCACTGTTTCCTATATTAGTTTCGGACCTTCTAATGCTCGTATACCTTTTTAATCCCAATACAATGGACATCTACATTTTCTGCCATATAACGCTTTGTATGGTGCCATACTAATACTACTATGGTAATGATTATTATAAGCAAATTCCATCAAAGCAATAAACTGATCCCACGAACCTTAGTACGCAGAGCATGTTGTAGACTCTCCCAAAATTGAGAAGTAAATCATGGATCTCTATTCAATACAATGGATATCGACACTCCATGTAATCTCACAATCTCATCATTGTACTTCTTAGCTAGTTGCTCAAGCATGCATCCCAATCTGATTGGTAGGAAATGAGCTGACTTGGTTAATCGATCAACAACTACCCAAATGACATCGTTCTTCCTTGGGGTCTTCGGTAATCCAATTACAAAATCCATCGTAATTCTCTCCCATTTCCATTCTAGAATAGGTAAGGATTGTAACGTTCCTGCTGGTGGCTGATGTTCAATCTTAATTGCTTTACTAAAGATGTTGTATTTGAGTTACGAAATCAATAGAAAATTGTATTTCTTGGTGAAAGGTAGATTGTTCTAACATGGTTGATATCAACTGTTCATGCTTCTAGATTGATCAGGACGGGATGTTAAGCATATCTATCTCATATGGTTAACATTAGCATTTCAGACGTAAACTTCAAAAATGTGCCGATTGTAGATGAGCTATTAGATGTTTTCTAGCAGATTTGACAGGGTTACCACCGGAAATGGTTACAGAATTCAGTATTGAGCTTTTACCTGGGACAACTCCTATTTCTGTATCATCATACTCAATTTCAAGAATTACTTGAAAACAAAAGATCTATACGAGCTAGTTTATGACATTTGGGGAGCACCAATGTTGTTTGTTAAAAAGAAGGATGACACTTTGAGATTGTGTATAGACTACCGATAACTAAACAGGATTGCTGAAAAATAAGTATCCGCTGCCATGTTTAGATGATTTGTTTGATCAACTACAAGATGCACATGTGTTCAACAAGATTGATTTAAGATATGGTTATCATCAGCTCAAGATAGCTGATGCAGATATTTCGAAAATAACGTTCAGAATGAGGTCTGGCCATTACGAGTTTCATGTTATGGCATTTGGTTTGACAAATGCACCTACTGTGTTTATGGCTTGAATGAACAAGGTGTTCCAACCTTATCTTGATAAATTCGTTATTGTGTTTATCGATGATATTTTGGTTTACTCGAGAAATAAATTGGAGCATGAGCAACATTTGATTATTGTATGCAAAAACATTGAGGGAGAAACAACTGTATTTCAAATTCAGTAAATGCGAGTTCTTGTTGGATCAGGTAGTTTTTCTTGGTCACGTTGTATCGGCGGAAGGCATAAAGTTGGATCTTAA
>CAODLS010731550.1:0-12269 GCA_948243855.1 Flueggea neowawraea
CTCTAAGAATCCAAATCAAGCACCGCTGGTGGGTGGTTGCTGGTGCTGGTAAGCACAAGATGTTGTAACAAATACAACATAATAATCATCAAATATGGTACTGTGGCCATACCCAAAATTCATGCAATGCATATGCAAATGCAACCTTCAAAGATCGCTCAAAATCTCCAAAGTAATTCTCAAATTCTCCAAATTAACCAACTACAAAACGTCACAATTTGGTCCCTCGGAACCACTGTTTACTCTAGTTATCTAGAGCTAACTCGAGTTAACTGAGGTTTGATTTACTCGAGTTAGACAATAAATAACTCGAGTAAATCATGGCTTACTTTACTCGAGTTAACCCAACATAACTCGAGTAAATCTGGGCCTGTCTTACTCGAGTTAACCAAATATAACTCGAGTAAACCACTTTCCTAGATTATCCAGCTCGACCAATTACTCAAATCAACCGATAAATATTATTCTTAACCCACTACATAGACTCTAATCATCCTCCTGAGCATAAATCTATACCCCAATCCATCAAAATAACATGAATTCTCATCAATTTACCATAAACCCGAATTAAACCTAAAACCTAATATACATGATCATACAAAAAACATGAGGAAAGAGAGGATTAGAAATCCAATCTTACCTCAAGAAACCCAAAGGAAGTGCTGAGGAGTAACTTGAAAGAGATTGGAGGCGTCTGAGAGGAGTGGATCAGAAGAAATGACAACTTGAGGTCGGTTTTGGGTCTTTAAAGACGAAGAACACCGACACGTTGTTCCACTTTTACCCAGATAACTCGAGTTACACAATGATTGACTCGAGTTATATGGACCTTGCCTAACTCGAGTTACAATTTTGGATAACTCGAGTTATATAAGGGTCACACAACTCGAGTTATCGCTTACTCTAACTCGAGTTATCCACTCTTCAGACTTACTACTCAAGGCTCCAGAACACAAACCCTACATGCTCATCAACTTAATCAACTATCAATCTAAGCTTCACACTCTCAATGAGGATTAGCATCTATGACCAGCAATCGAACCCTAATCGTTATAGAAAATATAGCTAGAACGGGTGGAATATTACAATAATAATTAAAAAATAATTTTTTTTTATCTCTATTAGCTAAATATTAGTGTAATCGACACTAATGAGGTTCTGCATAAAGTATGCCTTGTATATATATATATATGAGGATTCAACTTACTCTTCATCCTCACTATCTATTATTTTTAAATCTAATGGTTGATGTAATTTACTTTTTTGAATCTAATCATCACCATTAAATCCAAAAGCAATAGATGGTATGGATAAAGAGTAAGTTGAGCCCTCTCCACACACACTCTTATTGCACATACATTTTCTACACTATCAGATTCAACAATGGGTTGAAACACTAGCATACTCGCTAGACTATCTACTATATATATATATATATATATAACTGAGCAGAGAAGTTAAATTTTTCTGAGCCCATTAGAGTGAGGATACCAGTATCCTCAGAATCTAAGGGCAAGTATTAAAAATGATTAATATGCATGATGAAGAATGAAAAAAATGACAGTTTAGATGGCAGAGCCAGCCATATATAATGCAAATGGATGAAAATATGAGAAATGGAATTGATGGAAGAATACTTGTATTATGAATGCAACAATTCAGGCGGCGTAGTCGACCATATATAATGAAAATATGAGAAATGGAAGTGATGGGAGGATAGTTGTATTATGAATAAATTTTTAAAACAACTTACATAAAAGTTCTTTGGTATAATTTGGAGATACAAATTCTGATTACAATTTTGGTTGGCAGTGTAGGTTGACATCTCAACTCATGAGAAGCATAAACCAAATTTACAGATTTTTCTCTAAAATATGTTGTGTCCTGAATGATTGGAGTCTTCCCTTATTTATAGTTGGAGTCGAGGTTAATTTTGAATTTTTTTTAATAGTGATACAATGACTACTACATTATTGTATAGTAAGTAGTCTTCTGGCTGCTATAGTGTTGTACAGTGATCTTCTGACTGCTACGATACTTCTATATTGATTTTTTTGACTACTATAGTAACCTCTTTGTCATTTTACTGACTGCTATATACGTTTACAATGTTTTGTTTGGCATCTCTGCAGTGGTGGGTACAATAATTTTGCAGAGTGTTGCAGTGTCCAATTTCCAATAATGTAATAGTAGTGTTTTATTACTATTATTGGTCTTCGAAAATACTTTAAATTTTTGTACTTGCAATTTAAAACGGTTAGTTTGAAATATTTTTGTTCCTTAATTTTTGTCTAAGTAGAATTTGGGATATTTTTACTTTTTTTTTTATAATATCATGCTATGGGGAAGATAAGATGTTATAGCAATCATCTTCTTGTCATTGGCCAATTCTACAAGGGGTTCTGAGTTTGAGTTATGATTGTGTGTTGGAGAACTTGTTCCATAATACCCAATATTCTTCGGGGAGAATTAGACTTGGCCAATGAAATTAAATATGTATTTTGAAAAATATCTTTCAAAAATATTAATTTTGAAAAATACTAGAAAACAGAAACTCATTTGAAAAATGTCATATTTGAGAGAAATCACGATATTTTCACGAGAAATTAATTTTTTCGCGGAAAAATGAATTTCAATAAAAAATTATATAATTTCTCAGAATGTCTCCAAAAGTTTCCAAAACATATCCCAAAAAATCTCTAAAGAATCTCCAAAAGTCTCTAAAGGTCTTTAAAATGGAGTTTTCAATTTTTTATAAAAAAATGATTTAATTCTTAAAATGATATATAGAAGACTTAAAAAACTTGAAGACTTAAAATTTAAATTTCATTTGAGACATGTAGCATACTTAATACTAATAGTGAACATATGTTATTCAACTAATTACAAAATTTTGGATTCTTTTTTTCAAAATTTGAATTTTATTTGTGACATATAGAATAATTAATAATATTCTTCTTCGCTTTGTTGAGCTTCCAAAAGGGTTTGAGCATATAATTTTTGGGCTAAAAATATTGAGTTTGATGACCCTGTTGGATTTGATGGCCCCTGTTTGGATTGCTTTTGTAGCTCCTGTTGTGCGTGTATATTTAGACCCATTAAAAAACTTTCCAAACAGTCCCTTGAATATAAATTCAAATTTGATATCCACTTGTTCCAAAATATTATGGGTTTTTTACATAATAACATATTCCAAAAATTGGTATTACAGATTTTTCATGTTAATTTTTTATATTACGCGCGTATTAACATAATTTTTAAATTACACTTTTACGTACTTATATATATGTTGTATAAATGTTGTTTATATGTATTATATATATTTGTATATTGTATTTATATTGTATATATAAGTTACAAATATAATATAAATAAGTTATAAAATTAATATTTGTATGTTCTTCATCTATGTAAAAGATATAAAAGTTACAAACATAACATAAACAAGTCATAAACGTAATATATACAAGTTACAAATATAGTATAAACAAATCATAAATATGCCATAAATATAGTATATACAAATTACAAACATAACATAAAAAAATTATAAAACAAATACTTGTATGTTCTACATATCTGTAAAAGATATACAAGTTACAAATATATCATAAACAAGTCATAAACAACCTAATTTTTGAAAAATAGAACACCAACAACAGAATGTCAACAACATTCCAATAACATATAAACAGGAGTCAGTAAATTTAAAAATATGCATTTGTAAATTTAAACATATCGAAAAGTGAATATATAATATGCAAAAGTGAGTGATACAAAATAAATATTATAAAGTATTGTAAGTGTATTGTGTAAAAATCACAAATATTATTACTCCCTCACGCCCCAAAATTTTAGTCTATTTTTCATTTTCTGGATGTCCCATAATGTAGTCCTCATTTCTTTTTTAAATGTATTTTTAAAATTAAATTTTTATAACACCCTCTAATAAATACATCAAATTTTGTCTACTTTTTAAAAATGAACTTATAATAATAATACATTTAATGCAACTAAAAAAGAATGAGAATAATTTAAAAAAGAGATTAATATTTTTAATATGTGCATATTTAGAAAGTAGATTGAAATTATGGAACGGAGAGAACGAGCATATTGCCATCCGAGGTAAAAAAATGAAAATACTGCCGCAAGGTAACATTCATGATGACTGCATATTTATGTTATATATTTGTGAAGATATATTTATACTGGATATATAGTTAAATTAGTTTTAGTCCAGGATATTATGACCTTATTTTTATTTTTTATAAATATTTGAGATTTTAATAAAAGTTGTTTTAAATTAAAAAATTATAAAAATATAACAATTAATATCAAAATTCTTATAAAATTTATTTTTATATTTATTTATTTTTTTTAATAAAAGAAGTAAATATTAACTAAAATATTAAATATTTTAATGAGAATAATAACATATCATACAATTAAAATGTCAAATGTCAAAATAATAATTTACAAAATATCAAGCTATTCTGAAAGTGTATTTAACTTTTATATATTATATAGATTATTATAATTTTTCTTCTTTATTTACTAAAATTAAAATAGCCTATTCTATCTTTTCTAAATTCTAAAATAAAACTTAATAAATCTTTCTTATCATATTTTATCCCATAAAACTCTCAACCACAATGCAAAGTGCAAAGGTTAGCTAGCTATGTGTATTTTTTTTTAACGAATTTTAAAATCCAACACAAAAAGTAAATTAAAGTTCTCATTTTTTTTTCGAATTAGATAATCAAATTATATGGACAACCAAAACATTAGATCAGATAGATCAAATTCTACCGAAATTAACTAGTTCAGTTGGTAAACACTCACATCTAAAACTGAGAGATCTTGGATTCAAATTTCAAAGGCATCCAAATTTTTCATATTATAAAGATTGGTCTCCTTCTTTATAAGACCAATAATGAATAAATAAAGGATCTGGTTACTTTTAAAAAAAATAGATCAAATTCTACACCTCGATCTGCAGCAACGAGAACCGTAAACAGTCTAATAAATGAATTCAATATTTGAAACCTAAGGTTCTGTCGCAGTAATGAAGTAAAGGTTACAATTACAAAGAATAAAACCACAAAGCTTGGTAAAAGGACGACATCCTCGAACATTTACAGATTACCAACCTGACATTTTTTAAGGTTTCGCCGTTTGCAGAACTTCTATACAAAATAAAGCACTTCTTATTGTACTGAGAGAAGGTCTAGAATAAGAGACCAACTCTTAAAGTATAGATCGAATTATAAACCATTTACAGAGATGAAACGAAAGACCCGTATCGTCATAATAATCAGTAAAATCTTCAGGTGTTTTCTCAGTCAAGTTCCAGTACAACTTTACCCGGGATTTTCCTTCTGTCTTTTGCCTCATGTGCCTCTCTCACTTCTGTGATTGGAAATGTTTTGTCGATGGGTATTTTTAGCTTCCCGGCTTCAGAAAGACGGCGAATCTCGTATAAACCATCTTTATCCGCCCTCATGTAAGTCCACCAGTATTCTGCAATACCAACGAAAAGGTAGAAATTAAACTCTAGGTTAAGTAGAGGCCACAATGCAAGGAAATAACAAAATGGGAACAATTCGTTCCTTATTCTTAGAAGAGTAATTTATAGCATAAAATATCCAAAGCAAAGCATTACGACAGAACATTAATCTCAGGATACAACACTGCAAATCGTACAAGCACGTTTTTTTCCCTTTACCATTTGGTGGACGAGTTGCAAGAGGTATATGGAAAATTGGGTAATTAATAATTCAACCCCTAAATTCAGACATGAGCAAGCAAATTGTTCTGTGTTTCAGAACCCTAGTAATTGGTCCCTTTGAGGGCCCAACGATACACGAACCAATATTAGCAAACTTGACACTATATATACATGCAATATATTAGAAATCGATTGAGTCTAGGAGCAAATATCTAATATAATACTATAAACACAAGAAATATACCACAAATATACTATAAAAATACCACAAATATATCATACACATATACCATATATTAAAGGCATATGGAACGGAAGGGGTCCCAAGACCCCCCAGGACCCCCCTTAGCTATTATAAAACTATTTGATTCCTCAATTAGTATGCAGTTTGACTGGAAAGCTGATGCTTCAAGGCTAGGCATGCAAAAATTAGTAGAATACTTTTAGTATCAAATGCCTTCACCAAATCCACCACCACATTCACTACTACCACCACCACACTCTCCTTTTTTGTTTGTATACCATTTTCATTCTCTGTTGTCCCTGGTCCACAAACAGCAACAATTACCACAATCCAACTCCATTAACCATGATCCTGTAACCAGTCACTACCACCACCACTACTACTACTACTACAAATCCACAAAAAATTGCCTTTTCATTCCTCCTCAACTCAATCATCCATAACAAGTACGATTTCTTTGTTGGTGGCATTGGCAGATCCACCATTTACTTCCCAGAATTGACGGTCTCTCTGTTGCAAATCAATCAATAATGCAAGTCAGGAGAAATTATGGTTTTTTCAACTTGTAGAATGGAAGAGGTGATAATCTACAGTGAGGTCTAAGGGATTATAGAAGTTTTGAAGGCAAGAGCAATTATTGGAGACATAGAGGTCCATGGGGAGAATTGAGAGTGAGATGATGATATCAGTTCCATGATTAATAAGATGAGAGGTGGCAGGGATGAAGAAGGCCACGGGAATTGATGAGAGGGAGGGAGGGAAGGAAGGAAGCAAGTGTTGGTTTTGGCAAAAGGTATGGAGGGATCTTCTTCCTCTTCTCTCCCTCCCTCTCCTCTCTCTCTCTCTCTCTCTCTCTCTCTCTCTGTCTGTCTGTCTCGTGTGCTCTCTTCCTCTCCCTCTGAGGGAGGAAGGAGGAAGGTACATTTTGGTTTTGGCAAAGAGGGAGTGATTATGAGTCGAAAGGAAACAAGCCATAGTAAGCTCTTCCTTCTTCCATCTCTTAACATCAACATTTTGAAAATAGGACTGACTTATTTAAGCCAAACCTAGGGGGATCAAATAAATAATTACCTAAAAACTGTTAGAAAAAAAATGGCGACAAAATAGATTGATGAAGAGAATATCACTACTCAGTGAAGCTCAAGAAACTCGAATTTAATAACAAGAGTGATAATTCCATATGCATTCATGTTTTTGTTGTACCACTTCAACTGCTCATTTCTTTACTTAATTTAACTCACTGAATATCAAATTAGATGCTTATTTAAAAACTATACCTATTCCGTGGGAATATCGGTATTGCAACTGTTTCTTCAGTAAGAGAGCTGTAGCCATAGGAAGCCCAACTGCCAATCCATACCTATCGGTCAAGGATGCAGCATCACCCTATGGCATAGGGGAAAAAAATGTTACCACAAGACTAATTAAGAAATTCAGAAATATCCTTAATGTGTTACAAAATGCAATCTATCTCTTACTTGAAGCGTCATGTAGTGACCACCTCTTTTCAAAAAGTTGATGCCAGTTCTTTCTGTCTCTGGTACACCAATAGTGTCCAGAACAGCATCAAATTTCCCCTTAATTGCTAGCTCAATATCCTGTCAGCAAACAAGTAACTTGAAAACTTTTAAATATGGCTCTCTTGGTAAAATGAATGAATAAAAAGGCAGCTTCAAATACCACTGCCAAACTATTATGTGAATGCAGTGAATTGGTTCCCACTATGTGTAAGGTCGCAATAAGCAATATTATGTGAATAACTATTATTTGCCACAAGTTAAAATCAAAATGTACAGTGGAGGATGGTTGGTGTTCAATAGCCGTTAACAGGTTATGAGAATATCACCTCAGCAGTGTAGTCAACTCCCTGTTCAACACCAGCTCCTAACATCCGATCCACACTTTCTGGTCCACATGTGGTTGTAACATGGCACCCTGCAGCTACTGCAAGCTGAATTGCAGAAAAACCTACTGCTCCGCCACCACCCACTATTAATATCCTTTGCCTGTGGCAACAAGAATGAATGTGCCATCATGATAGAATATTTGATAAAAATCTACATCAGACATTTCATAACTCCCACAACTAGATATCATCTGTTCCATCATCCTATAAGTTGATGCAAGATGTCACATGCACCATGCATCTTTCATATGATGCTGTACACTATTACCTAGGTCCTAGAAATTTCAAGATGAGAGAAAGACTAAACATAATCCATTACAAATGTTACTGTTAAAGAAAAGGGACAACTGATTTTAAAGAATCAGAAACTTAATATCATCTGGGAATTTTTTTTCCACCACGTATATATTACCGTCAAAGGAAGCAATTTATGTGACAAGAATTACCAAAAGTGATGTGAGGTTTGGATAAGAGGAACATCCACATGCCTGCATGAGTGCGAGCTCATAGTTCATTACTTTTCAAGAAGAAATACTTTATTATATGGGTCTTGTTATTTCAAATAGATGGTGAAAATGATACAACTGATTGGAAGAAAGATGGAAGCATTCCCTTCAATGGTGAAAAAGAGACAATGCAAACATTGATAACTTACCAAAGAATTGGCTTAGGAAAATACAGATTAGCTTTTCAAAAGAAAAGAACACAAAGATTGTCAAAATAAAAAAGGAAAAGCTCAGTTCAAATAAACTCAATTTCAGCAACAAACCATACCCCTCAGTTATCCTAGCTGTACTTTTAAGAGCACGCCATGCTGTTAACGCAGCAAATGGAATAGCACTTGCTTCCTACAGGAGCAGAGAAAAGATATCCAACGTCATGCTCTAAAGGCTACAATGGAAAATAAAATGAACAGAAGATAACACTGATGTTCGTAATCAATTGCATGAAAACTAGTAATTTCAGTGGCACAATGCCGAAAGAAAGAAGGAATACAAGATCCAGCTCTGCAACTTGGCCAGCACATTTATTGTCAACAAAATTATGTATGAGCATTGTGTTTATAAATAAAAAGGTTCACATGGATGCAAGTGTTGACAACAAGCGGAAAGAACAAATGAATCAAGAAGAACATATTCAGAAAAACAAAAACATCAGAAGTTCACCAACAATCTACAATATTATCATAGTTCCAGAAAAAAAAACAGAGAATGCTGTACCTACCACATGTGAGACTGACACTGGTTTCTCAGCAAGTTCCTCTTCAGCGAGAACAGCATAGTCAGCATAAGTGCCCCTCACTGCAGTTGGATGCAATGCCCCAAAAACGTCTTGCCCAACTTTCAGAGACTGCACCGATGTTCCAACAGCTGCAACTTCACCACTAACATCACGACCCAAAATGAGAGGCAGAAGTGGTTCAAAGATGGAACGACCATAACCTGATCTCATCTGAAACCCGACACTTTAGTTTAGAAATTCACATACGAGTTTACGCAAAGTATGTTTAGCACTTCACAGGTAATCTACAATTCAAGCATTCACAAACACTAAAGACTTAAACGGCTAATGACATCATAGTGCCACATACTAGAATCTGATGAACCAGTTTTGTTTCCACAATGAATAATACTTAGCATTCATCAGATCTTATGTTCTTAATACAATTTCAATTTAATACAACGTTCCTCATCGTCTTTAAATCAATTAGCAACCCCGAATTGCCAAGCATCGTTGTTCTACCACAAAACTGTGAAATTTCTCACATACCAGCCTAATGAAAACCTACCAACAAGCATATTTGCATTCCATTTCGCTTCACACCATATCCAAACAGACCCACAACACCGAACAGTCTAATTTAAATCCAAACCACCAAAGTAAACGTCTATCTTTAAAATGATTCGACAGGCAAAGGCTTCAACGATACGCAACAAAGTTAAACAACTGGGTTTCAATCAAAACACGAGTAATTAATGAGATTATCCATTATGGATCAAACAAATGACAACACCACACTCACTCTGGTATCAAGTGGATTGATGGAGACGGCACGGGCACGAACCAAAACCTCATTAGGCTTCAGGGGTGGAACTGCCACGTCATTCCGGATCTCCAGAACCTCAGGCCCACCAAACCAGGGCAGAACCACCGCCCTGCAAGTTGTGACGATGAAACGAACGGCCCAACCAGGATAAAAGCGTAGGTGATAGTGAGAATTGGAGTTAAGAGCTGTGTGTGCTTTTCTGAAAAATAGCATTATTAATTATTAATATTATTATTACAGTGTCGTTGTTGAAGCTGTAACGGAGGTTAGTGAGTGCATCAGTGTGACAGGGAGTGGCTGGCTTGTTTAGGGTTTTAATAGCAGAGAGAACGAGGACGTGTATTTGTTTGCATCCGCAAAGCGAATGAATGGGTTCGTTAGTTGTTGAGACTACGTGTAAAATCTCTGTTTACCCACATAGTTCGCTCTTCTATTTTCTTCAAAATTGGCAACAAGATTGGAAAGACAACTATGTTTGCTTTCGGTGGATTGAGTTTCGCTACGAAGATTGAGTTCCAGATAGCAAAATTAGGTTAGCGCAAATTGTATAATAAAAATATAAAAATTGATACGTATTTTAAGAATTACAATATACTGAATATATAATGACAATAATTATCATGAGAAGCTACTTTCATTATGCTGAATATACAAAAATTGTTTAAAATTATGCTTTGAGACATCCTTATACCTTTTTTTTTTTTACACCTGAATTGATCAGACATTTTCTGTGACCCCTGAACAAATAAATACGCTTGAGAAGCCCCTGCACTATATTTGTTCACCCTTCGCACCCTCCTGTTATATGAGACTACAAAATTAGCAGCTGTAATTGTGTGGCTGCTAATTAGATGAATTATTTGTAAGCAAATGTCAAAACACGTCATTTACTTGTGTAAGGCCACTGTATTTATTTTGTGAGTTAGCCACAGCCACAAAACACAGAATAGAACCAAGACTTTTAAAAGGAAAAGTGCATGTTGGTGAATATGCAGTGTCCAAACAGAAGAGAACAGACATTCCGTATAAGAATCCTAGCAACAACAAAACAAATAAACACATTTGAATATTGACCACTGAGAATTAAAGTTGCTGTAAGAAGTAAGTGAACATTAATAACACAATTGTATGTTCCTATGACATAAGAAGCCAGCAGAAAAGCATGCTGGTGCGGAAATCAAACTGAAACTCACGCTACAATTCTTGATCACGACAATAGCCAGAATCAATAAACTGGAGCTTTCCAGGTAATTTTCTAGCACTAGTAGCTAATCTACTCTACCCTGTATGTCCAACCTAGGCCAATGTCAAATCTAACTATGGATAACTAGCAAAGGATAACAAAGATGATGCATCAACCTACTTTTCCTACTTGCACGTCTGTAGACGCACTGAGATCGCTGGTCGGAGCTGAGCCATTCAAAGCAGTAGTAGTTACAGCATTCGGTGGAGCAGTGGCATTTCCAGGGTTGACAGCATTGTCACTTTCAACACTTTTTAGTTCTGAGATTACAGGTTTAAGAGCTGAAGGAACACTAACGTGTGAAACTGGTGCCATCATGGGTGTTCCTCCGTTCCCTTGCTTCTGCATCAATTCAGGAGTAGAAATGGCCAGCCTTTGGATGCTACCTATTGAAGGATCTATAGAAGAAGCCTTTGGCTGGTTGGTGGAAGCAGTTTCGTTTGCAGCATGAAGTTGTTGCAACCTATAATCTGTTTCGGGTCTACGGCAAACCTTTCTCAGTGGCACAATTTCCTGATAGAAGATTTACCATATGAATAACACAAATCCTGACCAACTGGACGGTGATATTTATGTAAAGAACAACATCCAACAGTTCAGACCACTGGACCAACAATGTCAAAAGCTTAGAAATAATATCTTGCACATAAGATAAATATAAAAAACAAAAGTTGAGATGCACAATCAGTAACCAACTTCACATGAAAACATATTCCGAATTCCTAAACATAAAATTTCACAAAGTTTCAACTCATACTATACAGAAAGCACATAAATTCCGTCCACATTAAAGTTTTCGAAGATCCGGAAATAAATATTAAATCAAATATACTGTTATCCTTATAGAATAATGTAAAATGCTCAAGTCTTCTACATATCAAAAGGCATGAATTTGTTGTAGTAATGCGCAAAAACATATGTCCATTCATTTTCCTTGTTTGCACCCATTCCAGCAGGAAACATATTGGTAGGAAACTTAAAAATTACCTCAGATTGATCATGATCATAACGCACCAAAAACCTACAACGGCAGCCTCTTACATCATGCCTCCGCCTTTGTGCATCAAGAACATGAGCATCAAAATAAAGAGCCTGGTCTTT
>CAODLS010731618.1:0-32272 GCA_948243855.1 Flueggea neowawraea
AGATGCTTGGAGGCTGGGGCAGATATGATAATGATTGATGCTGATGATGTCTGTAAAGATGCAGATTCCCTGAGGGCAGACATAATTGCTAAGATAATTGGACGACTGGGTCTTGAGAAAACGATGTTTGAAGCATCTAATGCTAAAACTTCAGATTGGTTTGTCAAACATTATGGCCCCAATGTATGCAACTCTTCGCTCCTTTTCATTTATTTTTCTTTTTCTTATAGCATCCATTGTGCATTAGTTCACCTTTTCATGGGCTGTTTGGTTAGGTGAATCTCTTCGTGGATCATTCACAAGTTATTGGTTTAGAATGTTTGCGGGGGCGCAACTTCAGTGGAAAGCATACTAATGATCACGGTTCTTCATATTTTCTGTTTTGAACTTTTAATTTGGGATATGCATCTTTCTGGTATGGGAAGAATTAGCTGTGTTGTTATGTAACTTCTATTTTTCGTGTGAGTGAATATATTCCTGTAGACTGTAGTGTGTGCTTTGTGTTGTGTGTCGGAAATAAAACATGATTTGATTGATTATCATTGTTATGAAATCCAATGATAATTTTCATGTGGGTTCATCTTTATTGTTCGTCATTCTGTCTGATGAATTAACTGTTATGAACTTCAGAACTTATGATAAATTTTGTTTCAGTGAGAAATTACCCACAACCATATTAGCTAGTTTCTGGGTGTTCCTTTTTTTCTTTTCTTTTCTTTTTTTTTTTTTTGATAGGTCATTAATATCTGTTGATCATACAAGAAATCGGCAAATGCTAAGTGGTCCTGACATTTGATATTGGCACTTTGAACCTGAAGTTTGGCATAATAATGAAATATATGATACACAATTTTTATAAAAATGTTATAAAATGTCAACATAGATTGTTGAAGTGATTTATCTTTGCCTTGTTGGCTGGTCGAATAAAGTAAATATGTGGCAGTAATAGTGGTGCAATGAACCATTAGAAACAACATGCTGAAGAAAACTGGCTTTCCTTTGTAGTCTACTTACCTTTATAGGTACAAAGATTCCTTTTAAATAGAAGTGCTCAGAGTTCTTGAAGCATGAATCCACAAGATCAGCTAGAAAGCAATGCCTAGATTATGGATTTCCTTAAAGAGATCATTGCAGTGCAAATCAGCACAAGGTGATTTTGATGTTCCCAGAACCAGAAACAACCTGAGAAACTCTCGTACAAGAAATTCATGCAAGTCAGGATGCTCAAGATCCATATCAAACCTTAGAGCTGTCATACATGCGAACAAGAGGCACAAAGAGAAGCAGCCATGTCGCAGTCCAAGATCTTTAGGGAGTAGTGGCCTTCGAAATGTTATAACACTTGAAGTTAACCCCGGCAACTCAACAAGTGAGCTGAAGATTATTGGTTGTTGTGGCAACGTTTGTGGTGAAGGCGGTTCAACCGATATGGGCACCCTTAAGCCAGGGACACCTGGCTTTGGAGGCGATGGTTTAGTATCTCATGACTGCAAGGCTGAACAGAACTTTCCCAAGAGAATTGGTGATTCACCTTTTTACGGTTGTGGAGATAATGACATATTCTCCGAGCTAGGGAGTTTTCAGGAATTAGATTCTTGTTGTCCTTCTACATTAATTTGCAGAAAATGTGGTGAGAGGTTGAATAGCACACCTGCTGCAGAAGCACATCATCTCTCCAACCATGCCGGTAATAGCCTTTAGTAAATTATTTTGTATTTCACTGTTTAATGACTCCATTCTCTTTCTGGTCCTTTCTTTTAGTTGCAATGAGGTTGCTGAAGTCATGCATTGCTTTCTTGCATTAGTGATATTTGATCTGGTTGTTGTAATCCACAATCTCAGCTGTAGCCATCAACATTCCCAGGTTCTCCTGAACTAAACTGTTCTATAGAAACAAGTGATCGATATTTTTGTACTGGAACTCTTGAGATCATTTAAATTTGTCTCTCTTCGTAGATGTTTCAGATTTGAGTCCAGACTTCTTTCTACAATCAATTTGATTTTTCTTCTTTTGATTCATGCATTTCTTTCTTTGAATGGTGTCTACCATCAATCATCATTAATATAGTTGTTGCATCATTATCTTTTCCGTCTAATTTGTTCCTCAATATGATGCGCCGTACTTGTTTTTCTTGTCATTCAAAATCTCCTGATATCTTTTTTTGAGAACAATATTTCTGCCGGCCACAAGAACTCCCATGCTCTCTCTTTTTCCAGTTTCTGAACTCGTAGAAGGGGACTTATCCAGGAGAATAGTGGAAATGATATGCAGAGCAACCCGGTTGAAATCTGAGAACAACCACATCCATATAGAAACGATCTTGAAGGTTCACAACATGCAGAGAAGAATTGCTAAATTTGAGGATTACAGAGAAGTTGTGAAGATCAAAGCTAGCAAACTGCCAACTAAGCACCCGCGGTGCCTCGCTGATGGCAATGAACTTTTAAGATTCTTTGGCACAATTATCGTTTGTTCTCTAGGTACGAATGGATCATCTGGCATCTGCGTAACGGAGAAATGTGGTTTATGTCAAATTCTGAGACGTGGGTTCTCCGAAAAAGAATTTAACGGAGGTGTTGGGATTTTCACCACTTCCACCAGTGAAAGGGCCCTCAAGTATATTGAATTTGACGGTAATGAGGACAGCCAAAAATGCAGGAAAGCTCTGTTAGTTTGTAGACTCATTGCTGGAAGGGCTTATAAACCTGTTGAAAATTATCAAGAAACGTTTACGGGGTTCGATTCGTTGGCTGGTAAAGTTGGTCAGAATTCAGTTATAGAGGATCTCTATTTGTTGTGCCCCAAAGCTATCCTCCCTTGCTTTGTGGTGATTTGCAGAACCTGAATCACTGTATGTCTAAATGTTTATATACAGCAAAAACCTTAAATGAAACACAGTCAGAATTTAGTTTTTTGGATCAAGTAATTCTATATCCCATATCTACGGTAACATTTGGAAATTCCTTTGTCAATCGAGGATAAAATTTGCCGTTGTTATGTTGTTCTCTGTTTGGCTGGGTTTGTATTTGTCAGCTGTGATCATATTATTCATATTAGACCAAACAAACTTATCTCTTGTTTGATGAGAAAAGGCCAAACGTCTCGTGTTCCGTAGTCAGAAGCATGATCATGCCCGTCTGCAGATGCAGGAGGGTCAGTCATGTCCATCCGTTAACTTAGATGGGTTTCTCAGATAATTCTTTCCTACAATTGAATTCCTATTGCAGAAATTCTTACAATTTTTTCTAATTAAAGTGTAATATTTCTTGTTAGGTGTGATATTTCATGATTTAAAATAACTTTAAAAATATTATTACACCCTTATGGAAAAATTTTAATAATTTTTTTATTAAAAATATTATTATTCATGATATTAAAGAATGTTGCACCTTAATTAGAAAAAAATTATAGGAGTTTTTGCAACATTCAATTGTAGATAAAAAGTTATCTGGTTGCTCTCACGGCCTTCAAAATTCAAGCGGGTTCCGACTGCAAATAAAGTGGTATTTTATAATTAGTGAAAACTATATGTTATATAATATGTCAATTTCTCATATAATATTATAAATGTATATAATATATTTAAATAAACCATGAGTAAACTATAAATAAATTACAAATAAACTAAATATATGTATTATATATTAAGAGACCACAAACTTGAGGGGGGGTCACGGGACCATGCCGGACCCCCTTAGGTCCGTCTCTGCTATATATAAAATAAAAAGTGAATATGAATATCTAATTCTAAAGAGTCAAATTTCACTCTATATTCTTTTTATCATTGATGTGACTCAAATATCAATACAATTTAGAATTTTCTATTGATCAAGTATATATTTATATATAATTTTTAATTTATCTTATAAATAAAATATTAAAATTTAAAGAATATCATTTGAAATGATTTTAATTTTCACTCTTTAAAATTTAAGATATTTATATATATATATTTAAATATCTTTTTAAAATAAAGAGCAGCATTGCAAAGGCTCCTCGAAACGAATGAGAAAGAGAAAAATGTTAATGAGGCCATGAGTCTATCAATTAGCGATCAGCTACGATGAAATAAAAAAGTAAATTCATTAAACAAGCAACTAAGTTTATTACAGGATTATTTGGAGTCGCTGGCGTCACGTGCCTTACCATAACCCCACGACTCAGTCAGATGAAGATGACGTGAAACGTTTGTATAAAACTCTCTTCTTTATGACCTTAATATAACCTTCAACTGGTCTTTAATTCACTTTGTGAGTCAGTTTCTTCTTGTTCTTGAATTGCAAAAAACAAATCAAATTATGGGCTCCAAGAAGACGGCATGTGTGATCGGTGGTTCTGGGTTCGTCGCTTCTTGGTTGATCAAGCTGTTGCTTGAGAAGGGCTATTCAGTCAGCGCTACGGTCAGAGACAAAGGCACCACATCATCATTATTATCATTGTCATTATCTTAGCTTTTTCCTTGTAGTTTCAGGGTATTTTACACGTCTGAAAATACTGTCTATTATGTTATCTTTCATACTTTGACCGTACATCTTTTCAACCATAGCTGCATTTTAATTCAATTTGTTATTTGATCCTCATATTATGTATATTTATTTCATGATCCCGTTTCGTATTTTTATCCCAAACTGCATATGATTATTATCCATTTTCACCATGTTTAAAGGTTTAAGGCATGGAATGCATGTTTTTGTGTGCAGCCAATGAAAAGAAGATATCTCACCAATATCACTGCAGAAATTGGGGGACTTGACGATTTTTGAAGCAGATTTAACCGATGAAGAAAGTTTCAATGCTCCAATATCAGGTTGTGACTTTGTGTTCCATGTTGCAACCCCAGTTAACTTTGCTTCTCAGGATCCAGAGGTATGCACTGTATAAAACTGCATTACCAATTTTTTGTAAAAATCAGAAATCGAGCGCTTCTTTAACATAAGATTGCAATGCTGCTGTTGCATTTGTACCACATAGAATGACATGATCAAGCCAGCAATCCAAGGAGTACATGCTCAATGGGACAGGCCTGGTCATGGACGAGAACAATTGGACCGATGTTGAGTTCTTGACCTCTGAGAAGCCACCAACATGGGTAATTGACAATGAAACTTATCAGTAACATTGAGATTTAACTGTCTAATTTTAAACACGGGAGTATTGGGTGGCCTAAAAAAAGTACTGTGCATATTCAGGGGTACTGTCCATATGCAGGGGTACCCTGCCTCGAAGACATTAGCTGAGAAGGCAGCTTGGAAATTTGCCGAAGAAAATAATATTCAACTTGTTACTATCATTCCCACTCTCAGGACTGGTGTTGCCCTTACCCTGGACATCCCCAGCAGTATGAACCTAACCATTTCATTGATTACAGGTGCTAAATCAACTTGAATCTAAAATATCACATTTTTCATTGTTGTCCTGCTTTCATATCTTTTCTCGTTATGGATTAAGACCCTTGGTCTCAAGTCCTGAGATCGAGTTTCAGCACCACTAGACTATAAGTACATTAAAATTTCAATAGAAAATGATGGTTTTTTTGATACTCGGAATAATTTGCAGGGAATGAGTTCCTCATAAACGGTTTGAAGTGTATGCAAATGCTGTCAGGTTCAGTTTCATTAACTCATGTGGAGGATGTTTGCCGTGCGCATATATTTTTAGCTGAGAAAGAATCCAGATCCGGTCGATACATATGCTGCGCTGTCAACACCAGTGTTTGCCAAATTCCTGAATCAAAGACACCCTCAATACAAAATCCCTACCGAGTATGTCACTGATTTAGGCTCATCATTCTAAGTAGTAGAAAATAAATGTAAATTGGAAATTTTATTCTCTATCGTATTCTTCTTTCTCATCAATTATTACAACAGGTTTGGAGATTTCCCTTCCAAAGCCAAATTGATCCTGTCGTCGGAGAAGTTGATCAATGAAGGTTTCAGCTTCAAGTATGGACTTGAGGAGATATATGACCAAAGTGTGGAGTACTTCAGGGCTAAAGGAGTGCTTAATGCCTGAACTGAAGAGTTGTTCCAGTGTATCAGCTGTGATTATAATGCATTTTCTATTGAAATAACTAGTTTTACAATGTAACCAAGTTATGTTGCAATGAAAACTTTGTTGCGATGATGAAGCAACAACAGTCCAGTTACTTATCAGTAAAAAAAGGGTTCTCCAGTTAGTGACTTCTTTGACCAATTGAGCGTTACCATAACTGAGAGGACATGAAATTAAAAGGGGTAATTTAAGGAAGGGGCATCTATAACGCCAATCTTTATATGAGAGTTTCGTAAATAGTTTTGTGGGAATAAGGAAGTTTACAGAACGGCTAAATGTTATATTGAGTAAAATGACTTACTTAGGGGTGTCAAAATTAAAACAAAACTTGATTGTGAGATTAAGCGGGTGTGGACGTTGCTTAGTTTCAAATGCTAAAAAAATTGATGGGTGATATAGATTTAAGTTTTGAAACTCAAAAAATAAAAACTTATCGAACTTAACATCAATAGCTTCTCTAATTAAAATTCTCTAAATTAAGTGAATAATTTATTTTTGTAGCGCTGGATGTTGAAAATTGCTTAGTTAAATAGATAATGATTATCACAACTATCAAAATTAATTATCTAACAATTATTTATTAAAATTTTACAACAAAATAATAATTTACAACTATAAATCCTTAAAATTATAAAATTTAGACAAAAAATTAAAAATATCTCTTAAACTTTCGTTACTTATTAATCTACTAAAATTTTAATATATTCACCATTAATAAAATTAATTTAAACATAAATAATAAGTACTGTTTAATAAACTCAAATTAAATGTATCAAGTAAATATTATTTGAATTATTAATCTAAAAATAATGTTTATAAATTATAAATTATCATAAAATTAAAAAATTTAAAGAAAAAAATCTTAGAAAGTATCTCTTAAATTATCATATTTGTTTGATTCATATATTGTATATGATAATATGCAAATAAAATTTCAAAAACATAAACACTTTTTTTTTCGCCCAAAAAGTAGAGGAGCATTCATTAATAAAAATAAGAGTTACAACAGAAAAAACCTTAAATCTATCTGATACAAATTATCCCAAACTGAGTGACAATAAAAATTGATGAATCTACAAAACCTAACGGGCCAAATACATATACATGTGGCCTGGATTCACGCGGTCCACTTTCAACATTTTAAACAAAAAATTCAAAATTTTCAACACAGATTTAACTTTATAAATTACATATCACGGTTGTTTAAAACTTATTTAGAACTTACTTATAATTTGTTTAGAATGTATATTTGTTTAGAACTTTTTTAAATTTCATTAATATTTAAATATATGATTAATATATATCTTTAACATATTTTATAAAACTTGTTAATTGAGATTTTACTAGATTGTTAGTTGATGTGGACCTTGCAGGTCAGGTCTTAGAAACCATTTAGATTGAAAGGGAGGGGAAACAATTCTGAATTGATGTAGAATATGAACGAATGCCTTCTTTTTGTCGGATTTGCTCTTCCATTGGCCATCATGTCTTTGATTGCAGGCAAAATAAAAAGCAAATTGTTCATGAATCCCATAAGCAGGAGGTTCGCACAAGGCACAAATCTTCTTCGAAGGAACCAAATAGCCGCCAAAAAACCCATTCACGAGGGCGTTCTCGAAAAAGGAGAGAATGGCGGCATGTTACCCGACATGAAACAAGTGTTAAGATTCATTCTTTTGAGACGTTTAACACAGCTTTGGATTTGCCTCCTCAAGTGGAAACACCATTAGCGTTGGGTGGAGTTTTGTTTAGGGAAGGTGAGGCCACTGCTTCTGAACAACATATAGTTGAGCAAGCACATAGTCATGAGCTGCTTGAAGTGACGCACTAGCAAGCTGTTGTGAATGAAAATCTACTTGATGTGGTGACACATTTACAGCCAGTTGTGAATGAAAATATACTTAATGAGTCTCAGTTTGATAATAATGATACGCAGTCTGCAGAATGCGGTGCAAAAAACTCAGACACTAATTGTCTAGCTTTGGCAAATATCAGTAACGATGTGGATAATAGAGGGGACAAGGTTCCTCGATCATGTGCTGATGATGTGAACGATGATGAAAGTGAGTGGATTACGCCTTCATCCCCAAAAGCCAAGAAAAACTCTCATGAGAAGGCTAAATATTGACCAAGACTCTCTAAGAGACCAAAATGTTGGTCTGCACGTTACTTATAAAGGTTGTATGATGACTTCTGTTTCAGGGAGGGTCATCGTTTTTCGTAGCCTCTCTTATGTTGTTATTTTGTAATGAAATTTTTATTTTTAGTAATAATAATTTGGAGCTTAGGAGCGCGGCGCTATAAGGGTGTCAACCTAGTTGGGATGTCTTGGTCATCCCGCATTTCATGAAAAAAAAAGTTAGTTTGTTTAAAATTTATTTATAATTTATTTAGTAACTTTTCATTTTATATTTATTTATAATTTATTTAAAACTTGTGTTTAGAACTTGTTTATATTCCATTAATGTTTAAATATATAATTAATATACATTTTCAACATATTTGATAACATGTTAGCTTGTTTAAAACTTCTTTAAAATTTATTTAGTTAGCTTGTTTAAAATTTATTTAGTAAATGTTTATTGTATATTTATTTATAACTTATTTAAGACTTGTTTAAAACTTGTTTAGATTTTATTAATTTTTAAATATATGATTAATATACATTTTTAACATATTTTATAACATGTTAGCTTGTTTAAAACTTCTTTATAATTTATTTAGAATTTTTTTAGTATATGTTCATTATATATTTATTTATAGCTTGTTTAAAGGTTGTTTAAGACTTGTTTAGAATTTGTTTGCGGTGAATTTGAAAATACAGAACCGTGCATAAGAAAAATCATATCGTGAATCTGTAATTACAAAAAAGTAAATTTGTGATAAACATATCATGCAGTGGATAAGAAATATTACAAACTACCATATGTAAACCGCACAATTTCCTCAAACCGGGCAAAATACAAATGTAAACTCGTTACAAAATTTATTTATAAAATTACAAAGCTGTCGTTCCAACTGTATCGCATGCGGCCAAACAAAACATTCAATAAGGAAATTTCAACTTTTAATACGAAGCTCCGTTTCACGCTGCCGCAATTTACTCTTGCAGAAACAAATCAAAACACCTTCCTCATTCCTGTTTCTTTCTATTTAAACGCCATCCAAACAAAACAAGTTAACATTTAATTTATTTCAATGTTTTAATTTTAAGAATTATTTAATTTATTTTTAGTTTCAAATTATTCTATTAGCTTTTGTAATCAAGTTATCCTTTTTAATTTATAAGTTTAAATGTTATTTGAAGTTTTTTAATCAAGCTAACATTTAATTTATTTGAAGATTATTTATTTTTTTTTACTTTTAAATTACTCTATTAGCTTTTTTAATCAAGTTATATTTTTATTATTATTTTAATGTTATTATTTTAAGTTTTTTTTGTAATTAGCATATGATTTTTATTATTAGCCTTTTTACCCATTAATTCAAAAAAAAATAGATAATTCTTAAATAAACCTTTTAAAATGTTTTAAAAAATAAACCTATTAAATAAGATAAACCTGAAATAAACTTAAAATAAACCTTTTCAAATCCTTAAATAAATCTTTTAAAAATCCTTAAACAAAAATAAATAAACCTAAAATAACCTAAAATAAACTAAAAATAGACCATTAATTTTGAATAAACTTTTTAAAATTCTTAAACCTAAAAAAATAAACTTAAAATAAGCCTAAAATAAACTTAAAATTGACCTTAAATGAAAATTTAAAAAACCCTTTTAAGCTATTTTAAAACTACAAAAATCCATAAACAAACCTATGCACACTGTCATTTTCCAAAAATCTTTAAAACAGGAAAAATAAATTTCAAATAAACCTAAAATAAACATAAAATATTCTTTAATTTTTACTTAGATAATCCTTAAATATACCTTTTAAAATCCTTTAAAAAATAAACTTAAAATAGACCTAAAATAAACTTAAAATAGACCTTTTAAATTCTTAAATAAACTTTTTTGAAATCTGTAAAATAAACCTAAAATAAACCCAAAATAAACCTAAAATAAACTTCAAATAAACCTAAAATAAACTTTTTAAATAAAATAAACTTTAAAAATAACCTAAAATAAACTTAAAATAATCCTTTCAAAATTCTTAAATAAACATTTTTGAAAATTTTAAAATAAACCTAAAATAAACTTAAAATAATCCTTTTAAATTCTTAAATAAACCTTTTTGAAATCTGTAAAATAAACCTAAAATAAACTTTTCAAATAAAACAAACTTTAAAAATAAACTTAAAATGATCCTTTTAAAATTCTTAAATAAAATTTTTTGAAATTTGTAAAATAAACCTAAAATAAACTTCAAATAAACTTTTAAAATAAAACAAACTTTAAGAATAAATTTTAAATAAATCTAAAATAAAACTAAAATAACTTAAAATAAAACTTTTAAAATTCTTAAATAAATCTTTTTAAAATCTTTAAAACAAAAAACAAAATCTTTAAATTTAAAGGTTTTTAAAAGGTTTATTTATGGTTTTTAAAAGTTTTATTCACGGTTTAAACCTTAAATAAACGATAAATAAACTTTTTAAAAACCTGCGTCACTCTGCGCCATTCCTTCTCCTTGAACAAAATATTATTACAGCAGAGACCAACAAAAGATCAAGACAAACGCTTATTGACATTACCAGCAGAAATTAACATAAATTCCAGTTGACAGATTTACAGTCTAGTTTGTTGTTATGCTCAGATAAACGTTTAGTCTTGACTGGTTGAATTTGTGAGACCAACAATTTGTGATGCTTGACCATGATTTCAGTGAGATCTGAGGATCTGCAACAGCTGCAAAATCCAGTCTCATACAAAAGAAAAAAACATCAAGATTAACCTGAATGAGCGAATTAAAAAAATTTAACTAATTAAGAATCAGAAGCTACCCCACATAAAGGTTCTAAATAGCTCTAAGAGTAATGTGTCAAACTTTCTCGGTAACAAAATGCCAGAAATTAAATTCTATCAACTACCTGATTTTTCATTTCTCACAAATTAATCAAAGCAATTTTAACCAAATCATTGGTGCTCAAAATACACAGTTCATTCCATTGTCAAGTTAAAGTCAAAATACCTCATCTTCATAGCCTAACATCACTGCAAAAGAAACTAGGAATTTTTACAGTTGAATCAACTGAAATCGAAAACAATCGGAGCCCAGATCTAAACGATTTTTTACCTTTACTGTTCTCTGTGAACTCCTCCATTAAAGTCGCGACATCGTCGTCTCTCTTCGTCTGAGGTCCACCTCCAACGCCAGAGAGAGAGCACCGTCGAGAGACAACGCGATTTGGAGAGACTAAATCTCTATTCGCTTTCCCGTCAATGCATTCCGGAGCGGAGAAGCAAAGGTTAGATCTCGGACGATGGAGATCGCAGAAAGGGACAGAGAGAAAGAGAGAGGCAGTGGTAGTGTAGATGAAAGGAGGAAAGAGAGAGACGGTGGAGAGAAAGAAATACAGAGAGGAGGAGAGAAACAGAAAGAGAGAATGAAAAGCTTTGAAAAAATATGCGTACATAAAGTTGGAACAAAAGTTGAGAAAGTTGTTGTGGACGTGGGGAATTACGAGGAGATCGCCAGTTCGTCCCTTTAGAAATTAATAAAGAAAAAAGAGTGTACAGTGTAATTAACCCTTCGATTTTTTTTGTTTACCAACCAAAACCGGTGCTCGAAAGATCTAAGAATTAGGGTTGGAATTGAAGAATTGGAGAATTGGAGCTAATCAATTTCAAATATGTTGTTTGGATAACACAAGGAATCACACATTCCAATTCTTAATATAATTCCACATAATTACAAAAATCCTTCATCTAATTCTTAACCTAGACCCTAAGAATTGCCGATTCTTGACTCTAAAAAACACACGCTCACATTACAGCTTCCCCTTTCAAGTTGACGGCTTCCTCCAGCACTTGCGACCTCTCTCTCTCTCAACGATTCTCACCGATTCAGTTCAGGTTCCTCTCTCTCTAGATCCGTCTCTCCGATAGTGCGTTGGTGTTGATTGTCACCGATAGTGTGTTGGTGTTGATTCTCACAGGTAGTGTGTTGGTGTTGATTGTTGCAAAATTAATTAGGTTTAACTGGTCAACTTGGTGTTTTGTGCATGGTTTTTTTGATTCACTGGTTCTTTTCTTTGCAACTGAAAACAAAAGTGGTTTGATTTTCCTGTAGGTGCGAGATTGTGTATGTATTTGGATGTTGATCTGATTTTTCTTATTCTTCTTCGACAATTTGGGGGAGATGGGCATTGTGGTGTCTGGTTGTGATGATTCATCTTCTGAATTTTAGCATTCAATCTAGGTTGTGTATTGGGAAGAAATGCACTCTTGTAAGAAGCTGATGAAATTGATACTTATTGGTCTGTGTGTTGCAGGAGGTTCCGTCAGTTTTGATAATGAGTCCAGAAGAGAAGAAACGGTTTCAAAGAGCGGTGGCATCTGGAGAACTTAGTAAGTTGATTGAACCCTGAGAACTTTTCATCGGTCCATTTAACAACTACAGGGGCAAATATCTGAAGTAGTAAATGGGTTTGTGCCCGTTTTGTCATTTGATAATTATGGAGCAATTTGACGCCATGAAGTCATTGCTTGTCCTTTGTTTTTCGGGTGGTAAAAAATCCTCATTGAAGTCTCTATTAATAAATTAAGTAACTGAAATTTAAATTAAGTAATTTTAGTAATAATTAATTAACAATCATAGTTACTTAATTTATCACAAAATTAAGTAATCGATTAAAATTAAGTAATTAATCAAAATTAAGTAACGATATTCAAAATTAAGTAATTTTTAGAAGTACAATTAAGTAATCACCCCCTCAAATTAAGTAACTGAAACTGAAATCAAGTAATTTGAATCTTCAATGAGGACTCTTTTTAAGAGTCCTTATTGTAATATCACTCTTATTTTTCTGTTTGGTGGATTAACTAAAATTTAGATTTTTTCCCTTATAATGCAAGGCGAGAAGAGGAAGAAGGCATTTTGCATTTGTGCAAGCCTGAAAATAAATGCATTTTGCTCCTTTTGTTGAAACTAGTTATTCTCTTTTGTGTGCCTCTGCTGTAAAATGCATTAGAAGAGGTGTTTGTTTCTCTGTGTACATGTGCCTAACCATTTTCATTTCCTTGTAATTATGGTATTAGGATTATTGACATGCTCTGTAATTCACCTTTTTATGCATGCCCATGTAAATGATCAATTGACCAGCAAGATTCTGAAGTAGCAAGTCGATATGCTTGTCACTTTCTAAGATGTCATCATAGATTTCATATATGTGGGTTCATGATTTTGTTTTAATAAGTCATTTTGTTTACTCCTACCAGGAATTAAAATCTCAACTCTTTAATGGTGAAGTTGAGTACCAATTAGCTACAAGGCCCCTGGTGAATTCATGGTTGGTTTGTTCTGACATCTGGGTCTGAAGATGTCAAACTTCGTTTTCTACTGTTTAATATCAACTGTTACGATGAAATAGGCTGTATGATCTGTGTAGCATTGTTGGAAAAACAGAGGTCATTTTCTAAGCAAATCAATTTGGGCCTAGTCAATACCAACCTATGAACTTGAGCTCTTGAAGATTCTCTCTTTCTATGTCTACTAATTTATGGAATACGTATTTTGATAGGTGATTAGTTCAATTATTAGTGTATGGTTTGACCAAAAAAATACTAGCGTATGCCAATGGCAATGTTGTATGTGATTTATATGTCTGGACATATGAGAATGTTTTGTGTGATTCTTGATTGGCTATCAGACTCAAAGATTTACCAGTTCAAGAGTTAATTGATCAACAACTTGCTCCATCCACATTTCTGTATTAGTATTGATATTAGTATAGTATTAAGGACTTGTTTGGGAACACTAGTATTTAGCATTGTTTTCAATATATACATTCAACATAAAAATAGAATTTAAATCATAAACAATTTATGCCTCTTCCATCTCATATTAGAGAGAGATGGATAATGATGTAAATCAAAAAGTGATGAATTTGATGATATATGTAGTTTTAAGAATTTATATGTTAGTATTCATAATTTAGACCTATTATGTTTTGTTTGTAGGTGTTGCATCATAGGTGAAAATAATGCTAAATACTAATTTAGCAATGTAATTTAATGATGATGTGCTGATCATATTTTTTTATAATGAATATGTTATTATAATATTTTTATTTTAAAATTATTTTTTAATATATAATCTCTCTTTATAAAATTAGAAAAAAATAAATTCATATTAAATAATTAAATATTTAATTTATATTAAATAATTAATTCTAATTTTGATTCAATTCTAATTCTATATATTATGCAAATATTAGAATTCTAATTCTGATTCAATTATATTTTTATAAAATGTTATCCAAATATCATAATTCTAATTTAATTCTAACTAATTTTAACAAAATTTAAATTCAAATTTTAATTCTGTAATTTAAACAGACAATAACATACAATGTAGATTTATCGTTGTCTAAGGTGTAGTCTGACTTGTATGTTAAACAAGGTGTAATTTGACTTGTATGGGCTTGTAGGGTCTGACCACCGTCCAATTTTGGGCTCTAGGATGGGAAATTACTTTTCAGTACCTAATAAAAGGCCAATTCTTAGAAATGTCATCCCTTAGAAACCATTTATCACAAATATACCCAAGTTGAAACTAATATAAAAAATACCAAGTTGAAACTAATATAAAAAATACTATCTTCCAAATTGTACGAAAAATTAAGGCATTGCGAGAAATTGAGTTCTTGCAAGACATTAAGTTATTGCGAGAAATTTAGAACATATCGCCAAGAGAAGAGTTTTTTCTAAGAGGGTGTGGAGAGATGTCTCCAATATGTTCACAATCGTGTACAAAATGTTTTGAAAACCAAGCCGCAGCTATATCTCTCTCTAATTTCAATCACAATGCAACTGCCTTCATCTATTTGGCTTTGAAATGCCATGATCTCTCTCTTTTCTAAAACAAAACCCCCATCGACTATGATCCTGAAGATGTAAATGGGTGACGTGGTTCAAATGAAGAAGAAGAGGAAAGGAGACAACAACGAAGAAGAGGAATTATTCGTCTATTTGAATAGGAGCATGATTGTGTTCGTTGATCTATGATCAGTTTTAAACTCTCTTCCACTAGCAGCGTGGAGCGATAGAGAATGAAAAGAAAAAAAAAGTCGATGTTGGCCGAGATGATGGTAAAGATAGTATCTTTGGGTGGGGGAGAGAAAATGAGAGGGAAAGAGAGAAACACGAGGATAGAAAGAGACAAAAAGAGAGAAAGCTCAAGAGAGAATAGGCAAAGGAGTGTGGCATTTGCGATAATACTTTCAGGAAGATTAGGTTTTTGGTACTAAAATCCAGCGTGTTTCTACTTTAGAAAATAAAATTAATGGGGTACCATTTTGTGAACATGTGCAGTTTATTTTGTGGCATCCTGCGTAATTTCCACTTTTAAAATGCCCATTACATATTTACATGTTGTAATTTGTATTAGAGGTAGTACTGGGCATAGGTCGGGCTAGAGGGTAATTTTTGTAGTCTGGTCGATCGGGCTGACAATCCAGCTCGTCCATTCAAAAAAGGCAGACCGACCCAGCCTGAGAGCCTATTTTTTTTAAAAAAAATTATATTATGTATTTTTTAATCAAAATATAATTTAATATATATTTTATTATATAAATTATACTTTAATAAATACTAAACAACTCTTAAATTTATAATTAATATCATTTTTTCTAATTTATAACACATAATACATCAAATTAATATTAATATATTATATATTATATATATATAAAAATATAATTTATACAATCGGACCGGGCCGAAACGCGGGGCTTCAGCATAGGCCCAACCCTATTTTTTAAAAAATATAGGCAGGCCGATCCGAGAGGCTGGAAATAGTGGCTCAGGCCCGTCCTTTTTTTGGGCTGGACCAAAGTGTCCATCCCTAGTTGTTGGTGGTGTGATTATTGCGAGCAAAGTATGTTTGAAATTTGATAACTTGATTTATTTTTTAGGTTTAATTGGTTTGATTGACTGGATTTGTCGTTGTTACAGGGTGAACAGAGTTTTCATTTGTTTGGTTTTATAATATGTATTGCTGTGACGGCTGCTCGGGCTTCGAAATCGGTGCTGCAAGGGATTCTACTGTCTTCAGAAGGGTAAGCTGTTGTTGGATTTTTAGTTTTTTATATTGGAGGACTAAATTTGGAGGTTCGAAACAAGCTGAATTGGTTGTTTAATTGCTTTAGTGAGAAACTGAATTCAATGAATTTCCTGCTGTATATGTCTCCGATAGCTGAATTCAATTGATTGCTAGAGATAATATCAAGGTTTTTTGGTACCTGTTGTTTAACTCCGCCTTGGCTTATTTTGTCAACTTGACCAATTTTTTGGTCACAAAACACACGAGTGCTCTTACTCTCCAGGTATGCTATAATTTGTCTCTGCATTTCATTGATTACTTTTTAATGTAACTTGCGATATGTATAGACTTGTCATGTGTGCATTTGTGCAGTGGCTAGCTGCAATCTAATCACTTTTTGAAATCTTGTTGGATTTTTAGCTTTGGTTTATAAAAATCAAGGCTTGAATAACTTGAGAAGTTCTAATTTTTTTGAAGTGGTACTATAATGAAGACTCCTTCTAGGAGTATTCGTTGAAGATACTTTTAATAAATTAAGTAATTGAAGTTCAAATTAAGTAATTTCAGCAACAATTAAGTAACAGTCATGATTACTTAATTTATTATAAAATTAAGTAACCGGTGACCAAATTAAGTAACAACATCCAAAATTAAGTAACTTTTGGAGCTACAATTAAGTAATCACCTCCTCAAATTAAGTAACTCGAATCCTCATTAAGGACTCCTTTTAGGAATCCTCATTGTAGTACCACCCGTTTTTTTTAGTCTCACCCTTTTTCCACCGAAACACCAGGAATTAAGAAGTTGTTTTTGGGTTATTGCATTTTATTGAAAATTTTCATCAACATTTCCAGCTTGATCTAGTATAACAACTTGAATTCATTTCACGTGATGTATTTATTTATTTTAGTCAATCTTAATCTGACCCCATGGATCCGCCATTGGGTACTTAGATTATGGTTTGTGAATTTTTGATAACATAATTTCCTGGCTTAGGTTAAGTTATATATTAAAGTGGTGCCCCCGGCCAAAAAACTTCCTAGCTTCGTCCTGCTAAATGCGTACTTGTACCAGAAAAAATTCCTAGAATTCAGTATCATACTGGAAAAACATTTCAAGCTGGAACATATCTCTTCTGCTATGCCACGAGTATCATTGACTTGAACTTCTTGTGGATGAAAGTGAAATTGAGAAGGTGTTCTGTTGATCTGACTCCCATCTAGAGTCTCATGCTCCAGTAAAACATTTGGCAGTGCATGAAGTTTCTTTATACTTCTCATCAGAAGCAACTTAGCATTGCAGTAAGCCTTTTCCAGGAGTCCTTTGACCTCTTGTTCAACAAGGAGTCTAGTACGGCTGCTCATTCTGGCAATGTCATTGTCAAATCCGAGGAAATATGATTCGAATTTCCTTGCTTATGCCATATTTTGTAGTCATTGCTTTGGCATCTTCTCCGAAAATAATCTCCTCTGCAACATGCCCGCCCATTTAAACATCAAGTTTTGCGAGCATCTGCTTCCGCGAAAAGCTCTTTTGATTATTGTCAGGAAGCTGAGCAACCATGCCAAGGGATTGCCCTCTTGGTGCAATTGTTGCCTTGTGAATTGGAAGAGCTCCATCAACATGGATCGCGACCCACTCTCATGGAAAGCTCTCAGCTTGTGCGATTCTTTAGATATGTTGACTGCTTCAGCACCCTCCACAGCTGCTTTAGTAGCAGCAGAATTCACCAGAGAAGCAATATCAGCCCGAGAAAACCCGGCGATCCTCTGGCAATGATCGTCAGGCCCACGACACGTCCCTTAAGTACCTGCAATCTTTAAACAAGAATGATCAAAACTGCGTATCAAAGATTAGCCTTTTAACTTAAAATTACAAAAGTGAATTGGCTACATACAGGCATTATGTGAAGAAGATGTAATTTTCTCGGAGGCAATGCATCTAATTGAAATTAAATTAGCATATATTGTCAGGTCAGTATAATTTGATCCAAGTACCTATAAGTATTCATTTCACAAACAGTATAAGATATGGAACATGTTTTGAACTTCAACTACTGAAGTGAAGAACTGCTTTCATATACAACTAAGCAAGGCTTTTAACAAGGTAAAGAATTGAAATTGTCAAGACAGTTAAGTTAAAGTAATTAATCATAAACATTGAAATCTAAAAAACTCAAAAGAAGATCAAGTTCATTTCTTGCAAATTAAAACGGTCTTATTCATTCTTCTATCTTAGACACAGCAAAGATGGTATCTTCTTGTCTATATGTAATCTTGAAAATTGTAATTAGCAAAAGATATATATGGAACAAAAGGGAGAAATACAAATGTTCAGAGTCACCCCTCCTTTAAGACGGCAGAAATAACGAAAGAAGATAAAGGCAGCGACTTCTTGGATACATTATGTAAGATATATGCTATAAAGATTAGTTCTTTACATTACGGCAGCAAATAGAGGAAACGACTAAGAAATGTTGATGCAATAAAATAAATTAATCAACAAGGGATATCATAGGGTCTGAAGATAATGGGCTTGTTTGGTAACTAGTAACAAGATATTTTAGGTTTTGTAATAATTGGGGATAAATGAATAGTAAAAAAATATAGAGATTGACACGATTTTTAACAAAATTAGATATACAAAAACTACAATATATGTTATATACTACTCATGTCCAAATAAGCCCAGTGAACAATTTCTTGAAGTTTAGCTTTAGCTTCGTCCACACCTTGATGTCCTTTCGACCCACTTGACGGCTTCACATCTTGTTCACAAACCGAACCAAAAAACAAACAGCATAAGAAAAAGAGAATGAAAAAAAGAAAGAAAGACTTTTTTTTTGTAAGAAAATCAAACAAAAGATCTTTTGTTTGTACACCTTCTTCTTTGTTTTTGATAAGTATTTTGCATGAGATTTGGTGTATACCTTCTTCTTCTTTGGAAGAAATTCCCATAACCTGTCCAATGGATACCATGTAGAATAGTGATCATGTTAAAACAAAGTTCAAAAGATGCATTACAAATGAAAGCATAGTCTTGAAGAAATTTATGCAGTTGACAATGGTCAGAAACTCTACCATCCTTGTGTGTTTTCCGAGGATGATGATAGTTACTCAGCAAAATAATTCACAAGGCAAGAAAGGCAGGCAACCTTCGGGTCTTTTTTTCCTTTTTTTTGGTAAAAGGAGGAGAGGTGGGGTACTATAATGACACTCCTAAATGGCGTACTAATTGAAGACCCATTACTAAATTAAGTAACTATATGTTCATATTAAGTAATTTTAACGAAAATTAAGTAACAATTATAGTTACTTAATTTAGTACATATTGATATAATTTGTAACTATTAAGTAACCGATCAAAAATTAAGTAATCGGATGGTCAAATTAAGTAACGACATCCAAAATTAAGTAACTTTCTAGAAGCTGCAATTAAGTAACTCTCTCCAAAATTAAGTAATTGTGACTAATATTAAGTTACAAAAAAATTAAGTAACACATTACTACATTAAGTAACCTCTGTTACTTAATTATGCATGTAGTTACTTAATTTTTTCAAGAGTGACTTAATTTGTGAATTTTCAATTAAGTAACATGTGTCTGAATTAAGTAACTTTAGTAAAAATTAAGCAACAGTCATTGTTACTTATTTTACCACATATTGGCATAATTTGTAACCATTAATTAACTGGTTAAAAATTAAGTAATTAGTAACCAAATTAAGTAATTGTATCCAAAATTAAGTAACTTTCTAGACGATGCAATTAAGTAACCGCCCTAAAATTAAGTAACTGAGACTGATATTAAGTAACTCGAGTCTTCAATGAGAACTCATTTAATGAGTTCTCATCGTAGTACCACTCGGAGAGGTGCGACCCGGCACTAGCATACCTCCACTGAGCATGACCATGCGAGCGCTCCTTTGCTATCAAATGTTCAAAGAGCCTAGCCCTCTTCCGCTATAGCTAAACTTGTCGAGAACTAAATCTCATTGCCGTAGCACCACCGCCGAGTCTCGGAAAGGAAGCGAACCAGTCAGGCAACCTTCAAGTCTATCATAGGAAATTCAAGGTCATCAAATAAGATCTTTGGCACTGTTTAGAATTCTGTTTTGTTTAGGAAAGAATAATAATTAGCTTAATTTTCTCTTAGCCTTTGTTTGGATCCTTATAGATGCATGGGAAAAGAAAAGAAATTAAAGGAGGGAATGGAATGGAATAGAAAAGAATAGAAATCACATTTCTCTCATGTTGTTTGGTTTATATGGTGTTAAACAAGAGAATAGAATAGAATAGAAAAGAAAGTGATGAATGGGAAGAAATGAAAGTGATGGATAGTGGGAAATGATTTCCATCCAATTCATTTCCTTTCTCCTTTTTTCCTTCCTCTAATTGCTGTCCAAACAAAAGAAATAAGAGAAATCGCATTTCTCTTCTCTTCTTTTCCATCCAATTCCCATGAAACAAAAATTGAAAGAGGAAAGAAGAAAGTGATCATGAAAATGCAATGAAAATGTTTATACTGAACGGCGTTGGATATGAAGATACGTTAAGTTGTTACCGACTCAAACCTATCAGTTGAGAAGTGAAATAAGTCAAATTCTCCTTGAAGCTAATCAGTTCTCCAATGATGGACATTCCCAAAGCTGAAAGAGTTGCAGTTTTTACTGCTCGAAAACAATTCACTCGGTTAGTTTCAAGTCATTTCAAGATTCGGAAGGAAAACAGATCAGAAAAAGAAATAGTCTGACTCCATTCCTGACGTTATTTTCGGCTTCTTTTTCGCTGTGAGATAGTGATCTTTCATTGCTGCAGCGATTAGCAAAATTCTTGTCCAATCCGACGAGAAGCTCTATTGCCTCCTGTTATAAGGATTCCTTTGATGCATTATGTAAAATGGTGTAAATATTATTGTCAGTTGCAACACTTCACACTTGTAAACTAGTATCCTCTTGCCATTACGTGATTCCTTGTTTGGGAAGGATAGAATACAAGTTTAGTATTATTAAAATTTCGTATTTATCTCTATTTTTCACTATTCAATTTTGTACTCACACAACGTCCTCCTCTTTTAAACGATCTTGATTAAGTCTATTTGAATCCTTATTTATATTCTAAGCCTTTCTCTTTCATTTGTTGGCACCAAGTAAAACTTCTACGTAAGGACTTTATTTTTCAAGAATCCAAGAGTTTATTATGTGTATTTCCAAACCATAATTCAATGGCAGAAAATAAACTTTTCTATCATTTTTTTAACTGTGAATTGACATGTTTGAATGTTCATTAATTAAGTTGCTTGATGCCTTGCAACTTGTACAACTCTCTCACAATCTCATTCAAGTCACTATATGAGCTCCCACCCTCCTTCACAGCACTTAATGCCTTGTCTCTCAACTCCTTTGCTCTCGCCTTCTTCGAACCACCATCACACATTGACTCATCAATCACTTTTTCCAGCTTGGTTGGGTTAGGCGCCGACTCAACCCCTTCACCCGCCCAAACCGCCACACCCATATCCTCCACTAAAAGCCTAGCGTTCACATACTAATCAGCCTTCATTGGCCAAGCCAATATCATTAGCCTACCCACTATCCCTTCCAAAACCGAGTTCCAACTGCAATGACTCAAGAACCCACCCACTGCTTTGTGACCCAACAACATCACTTGTGGAGCCCATCCTCTTATTACCAACCCCTGCACGGCTACCCGGTCGTCAAAATCGTCTGGTACTAACCCATACCCTTCTGCGGTTTGCTAGGTTGACCCCAGTTTTATGACCCAAATGAACCGGACCATAGATTTCTCTAGATCCATTACCAATGCAGCCATTTGGTTATTGTTCATCAACTTTTCACTCCCAAAACAAACATAAAGAACCAACCCCTCTGGGCATGTTAAGCCACTGGAAAACCCGAGTGCCCAAAGCCTCCTCCGGGTTGCTCAGGCCGGAGCTATCCGGACCTAACAAACTTAGTGGACCGACCCCAAAAACCATCTGATTCCCCAGATCCTTCTTGAGAAAACCCAAATGTTGAGTCATGTTATGGATGACATAAAAAATTTGCCTAAGTTTTGATGATTTCCAAAACAACTGAAAGTTAAGCAACACACGTTAATGAACACTAACGCACAGTGATAAGACTTCAAAGGTTGAACAAGGAAAGTTGATCAACTCCAACACGCGCAAATGTCAATTCAGCTCATACTGGCTCAAATCTAAAATGGCACAACGCACATTATCAATAAAGAACAGGCGTTGACGAAGAGTTCTTCAGAAGATGACAAATCTGTTATACGTTCCTCGGGAATTCAAATTTGATTATTCCCTGTTGTACGAGATGTGTCAGAATTAAAGTAATGGCCTTTGAGATCATTAGAGCGCGTTGTTAGTCACTAAGGCACGTTAAAGAATGTTGAAGATTTGATCAACCCACGCTGATGTTGTCTTAAGGAACGCTAAAGAAGTAAGCACGTTGTATCTTATGCATGACACGTTAATGAAGGATGTTCTTCAAGCAGTAGACACTGCAATCTCATTAAGGCACACTAATGAGTATCAGCGCACCTTGATCATCTATTGGCACATTAAGAACGCATGTTAATCATGAAGAACACACGCTATACAAGGTGACGTCATTTAAAACAGAATGTTTCATTCTCTCACAACTGCTACTTCAAGGTTCCAACGGCTATATCTTCAAGAGTAGTTATAAATAGGCGTCCCAGAGCTTAAGGAAGATATTAGAGACACGAAATACCTTTACTAAGACTTTCTATTCAATCGATCTCTTACTTCTACCTTTCTAACTCATTTGAGTTATTTACTTGCTATCTTATTGTTGGGATTAAGCGAGCTTTAATCTACTATATACTTAGGTCAAATTTATGACAAACAATGTTGTTTATTTGGGGTAGATAGGTTTCCTTGTTAAGCCATAAAAAATAAGAGTGGTTGTTAGTGAGCCTTAGAAAAACTAGAGTTGGGTTTGACTTGTTGATCCCGCATAAACAAGTGGTCAGGTTTGCTAGTTGAGCCCGTAAAAATTAGTGGTTAAGGTTTTCTAGTTGATCTCGTGAAAACGGTTTTCTTGTTAAGCCCAAAAAATAAGGTGTAAAGGTTTTCTTGTTGATCTTGCAAAAATAAGGTGTAACGGTTTTTGCCTCCACCCACAAGTGAGGTTGATAGTGGATTGAAATTATCTAGTTGAGACTAAAAGAGTAAACGTAAGTCAAAAAAATCGAACTACTATAAATATTGGGCTTTGATTTCTCTCTCCCTTACTCTCTTATTTATCTTATATTGCACTTATATTTAATTTACATTATTATTGAATGTGGATTGAATCTTTAGAACTTTCGTATTTAGTCTTTGATTTAAATTTGAAAGAAAACTTTATTATTTATTTTAATTTATAAAAAAAATTAACAAAATTTTTAACTTATAAAAAATTAAATTTACCCACCTTAAATTGTCATTCCCTTATATACCGGGACTTAGTCACCTTCCAATGCCTCAAAGCTATTAAAAATAAGCCCATAACTCCCCATATTTCCGAACATGCCGTCCTTCACAACACGCCAATCAGGGTCCGATTCCCTATAGCTCCGGATCAGAGACGGCAAATGCTCCTTCCTAAATGACGGCGTTCCAGGCAAGTTTGGAAACTCCACAACCTCCAACCCCTTCGAACCCTCCAAATTCCTCCACAAGTAGTTAACGACAGCCGTCAAAAATGCCCCCGACGAGTAAAACACAAACCTCGGAACATTGATTTAACGCGCCAGACGCGTGGTCCATCCGAGAAAGAAATCGGAAATGAGAGCCACGGGAGGGTTGTTGTCAGCCTGAGAGTGAAACCACTCGATGATTGAGTCAAAGAGGCGGGACAAGGCGGAGATGACGAGGGCGTTGCCAGAGTTACCAAGATAACGGACGTTTTCGATGCCGGGGGGATGAGAGGGTGGGAGGGAAAGGGAGGACGAGGGTGCGGATGTGGGGGTGGGAGGAGAGAAGAGGGGAAAGAGTGGGGAGGTTTTTGGGAGTGGTGACGACGGTGACGGCAAGTTTATGGAGAAAAAGTTGGAAGGTAAGGTCTAGAAGACGGAGAGTGTGGCCTGGAACTGAATTCATGAAAGGGATAGTTTGTTCCTGCGTTAAATAAATAATACAAGTGGATTACAGATTAAATATTATATCAATAAAAATATTGCCCTATATTCATAGAGCTAGTCTAGTTAGGTCGATAAAGAAGTTAATTTGGTTCTTTTGAAGAAAAAAAAAAAGAAATACCACCAAAACTCTTTAAATATTTTGCATTGATTACTTTAAAAAAATCAAATATACTCTTCTATCGATCTTATAAAAACAGATAATTATACTTTTTTTTATAAAGTTTAAAAAATTTATTTGGCAATATTAATTTTAATAATTTTTTTCAAAAATATTCTTACTATTATTTAATGATAATCAATTACACAATTTAAATAAAATATTATAGTAAAATATTACATAATTATTAGTCTTAAAAAAAAGATCGATAATTTAGGATAGACAATAAAGAAAATCTTGTGGAGTATATATTAATTTAAGAAAAAGAAGCAAACCCACACTATATATGTCTATATATATAGCAACCATAAATATTATTTTCTGCATCAGTTATTTTTAGGAGGATGATGCCTAGGAGCATGATAATCAGCATTAAAAGCTACAAAACCAGAATCATTATCATCTTCAGTCATGATCCCCTTCAAATTTTGCTTTCTGCCAACCTTCATTGTCTGTTTCTTCTGATAGCCACGTTCATTAGTTTCCACACTCTTAGCCTTCCCACCAATTCTCCTTCCTCCAATACGGTTCTTGGTTAAACCATTTCCATTATCAAAATTACCCGCTAATTCCTAACAATATAACAGAAAAAGAAAAAGAAAAAGAAAAAGAAAAATTATAAACATTATGGAGAAATTACTTCCCATGTTCATATCGTTGAAAATTAAAAAGCCATAAAATGTATATGGTGCGTTTACCTGTGGACGAGCACTTGAAACGCCATCAACACCTACAGCTGCGTTTTCATTTCAAGTACCAAACAATTAAGATATATGTTGATTAATTATAAAACAAATCGTGGTCTAGTTTTACATATACGTCTATATTTTCATGAAAGAATACAAAAGGGTTAAGAGATTAAGTAACAAAAAGCAATACCTTCATATCTATCATTTGCATTTGCAAGCCATGCAGTGACCAAAACAGCAGCCACCAAGCACGTAAACTTCATTGCAGCCATCATAGGATGTCTGTTTCTAAAGATTTATATGGCAATGGTTCAAGCAGTAGAGAGAAGAGAAGAACAAACTTGTTAGCAGTTTATATACACATGAAACCAACACAAGTCAAACCTAGCTATATAGTGGCAGTCAAAACTAGCTAGTTATATGGTCCCAACATTCGCTTGATTTCATTAAAATCTCGAATTAACACACAATTAACAACCTCATCAATCCTCGAGTCTCCACAAATGTGTAAATTGGGCCGACGCAAGCGAGAATCTCAATGCATTTCCAATCACAATACAGATAATTAACTGAACTTTTAATTGTGATAGTACATTTTGGTGAGAACCAATACATCATGAAGCTTGGTAATGCTGAGAGGTGATTAAGGCATTAACGTGGAATGGAAGGTACGTGTGTTTTGCGCCTGTCTGCCGCCACTACGATATTAACTTTTTCTTGGTTTAATTGCCGAGGTTTTGTGGTGGGACTCATGTCAAAGTTTTCAATGTGATCTCAAACTTATTTACCTTGTGACTATAAGCTACTGTTCCCCATATGCGTAGTTTCCAATCCATACTTTTGACTTCTTCTTATCTAAGTTTAAAATTGCTTAATAGACTTTCTCTATATAGTCGAGGGAACACTTATTTTCAAATTAACATATTTACTACTGAATTAACAATTTGTCGATAAAAATTATAAGAATTTACAATTGTAATGGACTAATTTGCAATTCTATATCTAGTGCTAATTATTCGATGACATGTCTGTTAAATGATTTAGTTCTCATGTAGACTTATGAGCAATTTGGCAATTTTAAGTCCACTTTGCATTCCGTAATTTGGGATATACAAAGAAATGAATTTGAAATGAATTGTAATCGAATCTAAGTTGAAAACATGAACAGTTTTAATTTGAAAAGATTGAATCTACCATTGGTTCCATACAACATGAGAACTATTCCCAGTACATGATAATTCTTGATCAAATATATGTAAATGAATATATATATTAAAATTTGGGAAAATTAAGAATCACACAAATTGATGTGAAAAGGCTGCAGCAAGAATTAGGTGTACGACATTGAAAGTGGACGACAAAATGGTGTTTCAACCATGTAAAACGAAAAATTCAGTGGGCGATTCCTATAAAAAAAATGAAGTTTGATATATATAGGGATGTGTAATTACGAATTACAAAAGAGCAAAACTACCGTCCCGTTCCAACCATATGATTCATACAGTCGGAATTTGTGCTTCGTACCATTTGAGATGATCTGTCGCTTTTACTATGTTCTGCCGCATGCAATACTAAATTGCCATTTCTTTTCTTTTTAGAAATGCTGAATTCTCATGAAATTTTGGTAAAACTTTTTGATGTGGGATAGACCCATAAACCCATACCTCGATCCATCGAAAAAGAGAGATATTTCCATGCACGCCAATAAAGAACAGTCCTGGGTTTTAGTCGCCCGTTAGATGTCTGCCCAAACATCCCAAGGGGTAAGGATTCGATATCTGACTTGAGCTGGGATCCGTCATACATTGTTAGAATATGTGTTCGCTTGGCACCAATCCCTGACCAGAAAGCAACGTAAGGTCTCCTAATCATGCCTTCCGACAACTAGTATGCACCTATTCTTTAAGACATGTGTTTAGAAAATACGATTTACCGCATTGTCATAATGTTGGTGCTCATAAATCTTAACACTTCCACGTTAGAACCAATTAACAAGAAATTAACTTAAGTATCAGAAAGGATTATTGAGAACTCAATCCGAACCTTTTTTAACTTATATTCATTACCTTGCAAAAATACCTGAAAGTAAGCCCGTCATCATTAAAACGACCTATATCAGTCAGTATTTACTCGTAAAGTTTTTTACATATATAAGACACCAAACTAAAATATATTCCACAAATGACCACTTGAAAATTTTAACTAAATATACTCATAAATTAGTGAAATATTTTCTGAAACTAGCTGCCTAAAAACAAGTACATCAAACATGGACAGCCTCATCTCCAAGTCTTGGAGGAAAATATGAGCTGCCAACATTTTGAAACCAGATTTAAAGGAAACCGCATAATCATATTTAATTTAATAAGATATTATTTTGATTGATTAATCCCAAAGTTAAAGGAGATTTTAGCTGATAATCATCAAAATAAAAAATCTCAACAAATACATATCAAGAGGTTACAAAACGCATAAAAAAAAGGTGGGAAACCTATCTGAAACGTGCTTTAGAACAAATTTCCACATTTCTCTCAAGCTTTGAAGGTTCATCGTCGAACAACTACCATAACAAAAGAAGATAAGGAATTCTATCTGCCCATTAATTCAACAATTGTGCTCTCAATCACAAAGCTTTAACGAGGTAACAAATAAGAATCATTCACTGAAAATCTCCATAGTATATGAAATTCACGAGATTATAACGAAAGCATTGAACATGTAAATTGTTGTGATAAAAAATAGGTTGAAACATGTCGGGCATCAGAGTGTCGTTCGTGAAGTCGTTGAGTCGCAAGTTCAATGATTCCGAAGAAGTGGCACATCACCTTGGGCTAGTCGCTTCCATAGGCCGAGCATGTCTCCCGCCATTCAGAATCGCCGCCAAAAAGCACGTCATTCATGTTAAAGCCATCGTTGAATGTGAGCAATAGTTGTGGAATGAGATATATCGTCGACTATGTCACCTTTCGGAGCCACTTCTGTCTCCAACGAAATTCAGATCATCATCACCATCGTCGACTACATGCCCTATTAAAACTAAAATAGATGTGAGTAAGTTTCATATAGGGTTCACCTTGGTTTCAATTTTTTTATTTCCATTAGTGTTGAGAAAGGCTGCAATAGAGTTTCATATAGGTTTCACCTTGGTTACAATTTTTTTTTATTTCTAATAGTGTTGATAAAGGCAAGAATAGAGCTTCATATAGTTTTCACCTTGGTTTCAATTTTGCATTTACAATAATGTTGACAAACGCAATACTAAGATTCATAAAGGTTTCGCCTTGGTTTCATTTTCTTTTTTTTTTACTTACAATAGTGTTAGTAGTAGATTTTTGGAAAAACTACACTTTTATTAGAAAAATAAATACTGAATTTGACAAATGTCATGCAAGTTTTCAACTATAAAAAATGCTAGAAAAATAACACAATCTTAAAAATGCAAATTTCTAGAGAAATTGATTTTTTTTGTAAAAAAATGATTTTAGCCAAAAAGATGTATGACTTTTCCGGAAGATCTACAATAGTGTACAAAAATGTTCAAAAGAGAGTTTACAATTTTTATTATAAGAAAGTTGATTTAATGATTTTTTAGTGTATTTTTTGTAAAGTATATATCTATTCGGGATACACGATATTTACAAAAAATTAATTTATTTAATGCTTAGACATACAGAAATATACAAAAGTCTACAAAGATATACAAAAAGTCTTCAAAGTTGTACACTATAGTCTATAAATGTTGACAAAAATATACAAAAAGGTCTCTAAAGGTGTACACAACTTCAATCTTATGTGTCCACAGCCGCCCACATCCATACCAGGTCTTCCCTCTTTTATCATTTTGTGGTTAAATGTTTTTATTCGGTTTTTATGCATTTTTTTTTTGGTTTTCATTTTTTCTATATAGTAAAAAACCCCAAAAAACAAAACTCAAAATTTAATTTAAAACTAAAAAACGAAGATGGAAATTTAATTTAATTATTTTGTTTTTTGGTTGTCATTTTCTTTTGTCTTCTTTATTTTTAAAGAATTAACTCAAAAAATAAGCCTCCAATAAACCCTTTATATTTTATATTTGGATTAGAAAGTGGTTTTGACTCTCTATATTTGAATAGTCAAATTCACTCTCTATCTTTCATATTATTAATGAGGTTTAACTTTCCATAGCATTTTAACCACTATTCTTATTTATTATTTATTTTATTATTATATTTATTATACTTCCTATTGTCCCTGTTGGAGAATTTCTGTATGAATTTTTGTATGAATGGAAGCGATTTGAGAAGAGAGAGCAAAATCGACACAAGGATTTATAGTGGTTCGGCCAACCTTGCCTACATCCACTACCTAAATCTCACTTAGGCTTTTCATTATCGATGATTAATTGCGGCTCAATCCAACAAGGCCAATACACGAAGATGATTCCGGCTCAACACCTCTAAGGTCTCATAATGTTTTTTCTATAGGTTCACAACAAACCTCTCTAAATGTTGTTTTATACTTAGGTTCACAACAAACCTCTACAATGTTGTTTTCTATAGGCTTACAATAAACCTAACTTGCACTCTCAAAGTGTATGTAAAACTGTTTACAACATATTGAAGCACTATGGTAGAGTTTAATATTTGAGATTGAAGGTTGAACTTTGATCTCTAGCTTGAATTGATGTTTTTCTTGATGGAAATTGATAAGAAGTTTGTCTCTATGATTACTGATGTTGTTCAACACGTTCTTGTTCTTCTCTTGATATATTTATAGCCTTTTGAATAATGTGACCGTTAGAGAGAAGAATATAGCCATTGGAGTCTGTTTAAAACTGTCTGTGCCAAACTCACATACGTTAACATAGTCTGACGTACGTTACCTGACTTTAACTCCAACACACGTACGTTAACATTACCTGACGTACGTTGATCATAGCAGATTCCCAGTTCACGTACGTTAATAATAACTGACGTACGTGACTTCTACGTTTGAACCATCCAGTAGCTTCTGTTTTCAATCCGGAGCATCTTGCGTACGTGAAACTTCATCTCACGTACTTGATATCAATATGACGTACGTTACGTTTTACTCTTGCGTAAGTCAATGAACACACACGTACGTTAACTTCGTCTGACGTACGTGAAACGTGCTTCAGAGGGTTCCAATGACTTATGTTTGTATTCAGACCCTCTATCACGTACGTGAAGATATTCTTACGTACGTGAGATGCTTTTGTGTTTTTGTTTAGCCAATCCAAGCTTTCCAACGTGTTTCTTTTTAACTCAAACGTTTTGCTCTTCATTAAAACCTTTTGCTCATCATCAAAACACATAAGGAATTTATTGTTGATCACCCATGATCCAACAGTCCCTTGACGATAGACATTTTATTTTCAAATCGGAACAAATGAACCGAACCAAAACCGGACAAAATCAGAGGGTTATTTACACCATTGATTCTCTCTCAATCTCAATCTCTTCTACATTCTCACTCTCTCAAAATTCATTTTGCTCTAAATTGTTTTTATTAATTATTTATATATTTGATTATTGCAATTATGTTTTTTATATTTCTCTAAGTTATTTTTTGCAATTACATTTTTTTCAAATTCCTTCTACTTTTTTACTATAGTTTAATTTAGTTATTTTGTTATTTCATTACATTTAATTAATATTTGCATCAATGGAAAATTTTTAGTGGAAATAAAAATTTTGAAAGTTTGGAAATTGAAAATATTAGAACTCAAGAGAGTCAAACTCAACCAATTCCCAACCAAGGTGTCACGACCCATAGCTAGCCCGTGACCGGTGTATGAGGTGAACCGTCTGTGGGAGCTCGGCCCATCTCGCACAAGCCTCAGAGATCAGAACATATAACCCAAACCATTCAGTTTACAAAATATTTGTTAAAACATTTAATAATAAAAAATATAGTCAATCGAATATATATAAGTGAATATATATCAAAATTAATAATACGGAACACAACGAAAGTCTCAAAACAAAAGCCAAAGTGGCAATCCAATAACCCAACAATATCCTGATGCGGAGCTCTACAAAAAAAAAGACGAGCCTGGACGAAAGGACATCACTAACCAAAAGATGTCTCACTGGATTCTGGATGCTGACATTTACCGAAGCCAAAAATCTGTGAACCTGCTCAATAGGAATCACGTAAACAGAGGAAACAAAAGAGGTTAGGGCCCAGTGAGGAATAACACTCTAGAGCGCCTCATACCTACCTCACAAAGACTGTTTTGAAAATAGTTCAAAATTGCACATGCAGATATAGTCAGTCATAAACACAGAGGCGTATAAAACGATTTTCATTTTCAGAGTCAAAATACATATACAAATATATGGGACCAAAGTAGAACGCGTGCACGTGGCACTAATAACAAAGTATATGGATTCCGCCACAATCCATATCAAATCATGTGCCGGATCAGGACACATGGCTATCAATAACCTTGATAGTTGGATTTTATCAAAGCATTGGTATACCAAAGGTCACGTTTAATCCCGTAACAGTAGGTGTCCCATATCAAAAAACAAAAGCATACTATTTTATAGTATCAAAACAGGGTATGCGTAGAAGCATCAAAATCAGAGGAGAGATATATAATGCATATATTGTTGGAGAATTTTCCAGGGATGCCTTGGTTAAGTTTAGAGAACGGAAACGAGTTGCAGTGAAGCAAGAAAAACAACACCAAGATTTTTATAGTGGTTCGGTCAATCATGCTTACGTCTACTACCTAAGTCTCACTTAGGTTTTTTACTAACGGAGATTGATTACAGCTCAATCCAACAAAGCCTTACACAAAGGTTGATTACGGCTCAAATCTCTAAAGCCTACACAAGGTTGATTACGGCTCATACCTCCAAAGCCAGCAAAGTTGATTACGGCTCATACCTCTAAAGCTAACAAGGTTGATTACAGCTCAAACCTCTAAAGCCTACACAAGGTTAATTACGGCTCAAACCTCTAAAGCCATTACAATGTTGTTTT